>UCOL01002783.1:0-23055 GCA_900474335.1 Ormyrus nitidulus | reverse complement strand
TATTTTAACATTAGAAAAGATATCCCAAAGTTACAGGAAAATCCATTACCCATATGTCATGTGTTCTCCTTGTTAGTATAAGAATTGTTATACTATACCTATTTACACTGGTAGATTTATTATTTTAAATATTAAAGTGACTTATAAAAATAGACGGAGTTACTTCTGCAGTACTTGCAACAGTAGTTGAATAATCCATATTTTTATTAAAATTTGAAAAGCTTATTTTTACGACTATTTTATGACAATCAGTAAAGCAGAGTACTGAAAGAATTTTTATGTGTATGAGAAAACCATAAATACAAGTCAGGTTATTGTTAATATTGAAGTTGATACGTGGTACTCTTGATTCACAAACATGATTTTTAAGTAGACTTCGACGAAATTTACGTTTCTTATCCGACACTATAAATTTTTCGCTCAACTTATCGATTTTGAAATTTTTGTGGAAAAGTGTCTGTTGTTCATCTCCTCTATTTTCCGCAGTGTAACAACAAGTGGTTAGGTGCAGAAGTGCCATTCGAAGCTCGGTAGAAATTCAAGGTCCACGCGTAATAAAATAATATTACGAAACCTCAACTGCGCGAGTTCGAAAAGCAAACTTTAAATGCACGTGCCATCGATACGCAAGCCTTTAAAGCGAACAAACCACCATTAGCTGGTCACGACTTCGTTACTCCCAAAACAAGTAGTACTAGTCAGTTCGCGTGTTTTATCATTTTGCTCGAAAGGAAAGTTTAGCTCGCGATGGAAGGTTAAATCTTGACTCATTTGATCGAAAATTGAGTTTCCTATAGTATACAAATAATATATGAATGTACTATATCAATTCAATTATATTTTTTATACTTCATTTAAAGGGGACGTTTTTAAAGGTACATGATCCCCTTAAGCAATCGTTAAGATAAGAAAATCGTTTAATACGAATTTATATGTAAAATATTGTTATTTACAAAAATCGCTTTATTTTAACAATCCCATATTTGCAGTCTAAATTCATTGACCAACGAAAAAGAGCTATTTATTTAATTTTTTAGGAAAACCAAAACGTATATTATTATTGACATATAAATAAAATAGGTTTGAAAATAATTCAATCAAACATTTTATGAGAAATCTTTTATTTTTTAGTACCTGATCATATCAGACCGCGAGTTCACAGCTTACCGGAGAAGGCGTATAACCCTCGAGCCGGAGATGATTTGTATAGACTGAGAGCTTTCAGTATAACTCACAAAGCAGTCGTAAATCATGGAGATTCTATTATTTCAAGACGTAGCAGAAGCAATACCTCTGTCAATAGTAGCAGGTAAGTGAAATCAGTCAATGATTATATATTAACATTCTAAAAATAACGTGATTTTTTTGTTTATATACATTTAATTATATTTCATTTTACAAAATGTTTATTAAAAATTTACTTTAAAAATTTTTATTAAAAGCTTTTTAAATAAAATATATAATTTTCAAGATTAATTGTTGGTAAGTGTTTCGGATTTTTTTCCTGAATGCAAACAACATCGGTTTTATGGCTTATCAATAGTTTGGATAAATATTCAACGTAATTATAAAATCCACCGCAATTCCACTATTTTATATTGGTTAAATCTTTTATTCATTCTATTTAAGGTAGTTCGATGGGTTCGATGGGTTCTGTCTAGTCAGTTGAAATATTAAAAAGAATTTTTTTCAAACACTTTATTCGTGTATGAAAAGTGTCTGAGCGCAGCGGGAGGTTTCGTGGCCGATTGAGGTCCCCAATCCTACCCAAGCGTTTTTACGTATTTTTACCTGCTGAAACTGAATTTTGACGGTCGAGGTTTGAAAAACGGTCTGGAAAAATGTTATGATAAATTTAATTGTTTAAAGCGCTCTCTTAAAGGAACCATGGAAGGTCATGCGTGGTATATCAAATGATTTCTTTTTCAGTACGGCATCCGTTTATTTTTACGAAATTCTAGAAATTTTATTACACGGAGAAAAATCCCTCACTAAAAATTAGTATAGTCTATCCTAATCGAAGGACAAACCTGCACTATCCAGAAAAATTACTATAATATAACTAAAATTTAATAGAACTATATTCATTTTTACCAGAGTTCTATCAAATTTTAGTATATTTTATAGTAATTTGTCCGAATAGTGCAAATTTGTCCTTCGATTAGGATAGACTGTACTAATTTTTAGTGAGGTATTTTTCAGAACCGGAGTTATTGCATATAATGCAAAATAGGTGCGCTTTTACGCTTCGCGTTTACTTTTTTTTTCTAATTTATGATTTGCAATTTGAGTAAAAAATACCGGCTTCTCTAGGCATTTTAATTTTAAAACATTCAAATAAATTCAAATAATAAAAACTTATTTCTACTCTCTCTCTCTCTCTCTCTCTCTCTCTCTTTCGGCTCTAATTGGTAATATTGTTAACTAGTTTTAAGCATATTCTATTCTTTTTATTTTCGTTTTTTATTTTTTATTTTATTATATATTTTTCACATTATGAATTTAAAACATATTTTATTTAAAAGTATCAATAATAAATTCTTAGCTTTTTGTTATATTGCTACGATTATGTATGATCATGAGTTTATAGTTACTAATAAATAAGTCTCTTTCTCTCTCACTCTCTTACTTATTGCCAGTGCAATTGCTACACGAGTTTCGTGTTATTATTGTCAGCTTACTATAATTATTTACTTCTTACATTTATTTACATCTATACTTAGCAGGATTTTTTAATTTGTATCTTGTACAATATAGTGTGCAGAAATGAATACTATCTCCTTCTCTCTCTTTCTCATTCAACACCTATACCTATACGTACTGCTTTTTATCAGAATACGTCTGTTACGCACGCCAATAAAATCAAGTTTAGACTTTTCATCTTTGAAACGCTTATTTAATTAAATATAGCTCGCTCTCTTTGCTTTACAAATATTACGCCGGGAACAAAGTTGTTAACTCAATTTACTGCGCCTTATTTGAATTTTCTGCAGCTCTCTGTGTCAGCAGTGCTTCAGCAGAAATTTACAGTAGATGGCGTCAAATCACAGAGGAATGCGAGCTTGCGTGCTCATCGAATCGGCGTATATAGGACGGCTATTTTCCTTCCCTTCACTGTACGATTGGCGAGGGCAAAAGGGGGGACGTTTCAAGAGTTCAATATTGACTGAGCGCCAAGCCGTGGTATATAACCTGGACCGGATTCCCCTTATCAATATTTGCCAAATTTTCTATAGCAGGAGCGATATATCGTTTCCCCATCAGCTCGGGAAATGCACAGCTTTTTTTCTCTTCGCTTTCTACGTCTGATAAAAGGGCCGATAGGAAATTAGGAAGCCCGAAGGCCGCCGTGATACTGCTCTCTTTGCTTCTAAAGCATCTTTTTTCCTCGAGCTCCTTATTTTGCCTTCTATATAATGTCCTTTTTTATTTCCGTTAGCACTGTCATACTATTAGAAAGAACAGGCAAGCAATATCTGACATATTTGAATTCTTTTCTCTCTGACTATTCTTGTACAGAAAAGCCAGCAGTAGTTACCTTCATAAGCGGTAAAGCAGTAATTTTTTCTGGTAAACATAGTCATTTTTATGCATTGACGAGTCTGTCTTTAAAATGCAAAACGATACATTAAGTTTTCCTATAAATTCTTGTACTACTTCAATATTTTTTATCGTATTGTATTACTCAATACGAACATTAATATTCCTGTTATTAGATTAATTTTAATTTTACTTTAATTAGGAATATTCTTTATTAATACACTGTTAGAACACTTCAAATCATTGTTCTTTGTTATGTTTAAATAAATTTCATATAAGTTTAGAAAAATAAATCGTTAAATAATGTATTTTTAATTGGTGTTTTAAAAATAGTGTGATTAAAAGTGTGCGTAAAAGTTTCATGAAGAAAAAATAGCGCAAGTTCGCATTAGTGACCGTAAAAAGTATAAGTACATTTTTATTACTTGCTGAGTAAGAAATCGCGTGTCTCCCACCCCATATTTAATAATTATCCCCAGCGTACCCCAGCTATTTTCATTCTACCAAGCACTCAGCTACGCACGTCTTTCACCTCGCTTTCTTCAATTCTAACTTTTTATACCTTTTATACTCATTTTTATGTCCTTACTTTGACTGTCCTTTTTTCATTTTCCGAAATCATGTCGTTTATTTTGTCTGCTTTTTTCGTTATTTTTGTATAGATTATTATAAATCTTTCAAAGAAAGTTTTTTTAAAATTATACTTAGAACTGCGCGCGCTGTGTGCTTTAAGTTTGCTCATAATAAATTATTAATTTAATAACATAATAATAATAATTTAATTTATGCATGTCAGGAATTTTCAGGAAAACCTTTTGCAAAAAAGGGAAAAAAATTGTTTGAATAAACTGTTAAATGCTATATATCGTGTTAAATGCTATTTATTCTATTAAAATAGCGTTAATATTAATACGACAACTTATCATAACGTTCTTAATTTCACGATAATCATAAAATAAATTATTACAACAATTTTATAACATTTTATAATATTATTACATTTTTTTTTAATTTCTAACAAAGAAAATGAAATAAAAAAAAATAATATTTTTGAAAATGCATAAAATTGGATTAGTCAGGTATATGTATTACTATAACAACACGTCATTTGCTACACTACTTTTTACAAAAAATTAGCTTGAACTAAATTTACGTGGATCTCTATACAAAAATTTTTGCGCTTGCAGAAATCAGACATCAGATTTTTATGTTGCTTTCAAATTTTTATGCCGATTGTTTATAAATTTTGACGAACTTATCCATTAAATTAATTCTTGTTGTGCTTGAAATTGAAGAACTCGTAATGATTTGGTCACGTGGCGTTGTAAATGCTCCTTTAAGCTTTGTTTGCTACAAAAGTTTTTATTACATTTGCCACATGTAAAATCTATTATTCCCTCGTGATTAAAACGATAGTGTATTAACATACTACGTTCACTTGCTAAATGTTTTCCGCAAACAGTGCAATCGTAATATTTTTTTTCTTCATGTACAGAACGTTTGTGAGCCATTTTGAGTGAATTCAGGGCAAAGCCTTTACCACAAACCTCGCATTTAAAATCTTTTCTTTTTTCGTGCACAGAAAGCTTATGAAGACGTACAAAAGATTGTCTGGCAAAGTATCGACCACAAATATCACATTCAGAATTTTTTACTTCGTGTCGAGCACGTTTGTGATTCACCATTATTCCCTTAGATCCAAATGTTTTACCACAAACTTCGCATTTGAAATCTCTTGTACCTTCGTGTACAGAACGTTTGTGTCTCACCATATTACTCTTTGATCCAAAAGTTTTACCACAAACCTCGCATTCGAAATCGTTTCCACCTTCGTGTACAGCGCGTTTGTGATTCACCACATTAGACTTCAATGCAAATGTTTTACCACAAATTTCGCATTCGAAATCTCTTCTACCTTCATGAACAATACTTATGTGATTCACGATATGACTCTTAAATCTAAATGTTTTACCACATTTTTCGCATTTATAATATTTTCTATCTTCGTCAACTTTGTGTTTCAACATATTACCGTTCAATCCAACGCTTTTGCCGTAACTTTTAGGAGTTATGATTTGTGATCTGAAAATTATTATTAATGTAACTTTATTCAATCAAAATATTTTTTATCACAATTATTCATTTAATTTTATTATTCGTTAGTGTACATATTTTGAAAATGAGAATGTGGGGAACTTAAAATGTATTATTTAATTAACGTAATTAATTTATATTTATATTAGTTATAATTTGGTTATTGACATGCCGTTATTTAAAACAGAATAGTTTTATTTAATAATTAATTTACTTGTTTTATAAACTTATGATCAATCAAATGTAACGTGTTAAAGTACTTTCTACTTACTGTGAATCGATTAAATTTGCCATTATTGATGATTAATTAGTTTTCTTAAAGGCAAATTATACATATATTTTAGTGTAAAAACTATTTAAAATAAGAGAGTTCACAACTTTTTCCACTTTTAGATCAGTCAGTGCTGAACAGTCGAAATAATAATATTAAATGTTATGAGCGAAGTGTATGTATACAGAAGAGCTATACAGAAAGATAAACAATCATATAAAGCAAAACATAATTTGGCATTAACTACTATTTACAGAGTGAAAAAATTATGCTCAGAAATAGAAAATTTTAAACTATTTATTTATGTCGATTTGTCACATTATGCACAGTTATTAAAACAAAAATTCAGTAATGGTACAATTAAGCTCTAACACACCCCATAAACATCGATGTAGCTGTCACAGCTAGAATTGCGTTATCAGCCGAGGTGTGGAAAGTGATCGCGGCACGTTTAGATTTGGAAGGTGTACGTCACTTGCATGGCGATCGAAAAGGATCGTCCGGGACCGCATCTCTCATTCCCCGATTTTGAATTGATAATTGAATGAGCATGGGACGAGAAAAGGCTTTACGAGGGCTTGCGGGCGACTTTCTGCGCGTTTCGCTCGGCGACTCGAGGCTGTAGTCTCTCAGCTTGGGGTATCTTCCCCGAGGCTGTTTGACCCGTTGTTTGGCTCGCTTGAGACTCGACCTCGACAGGTATGGGTCTAGCGTGCAAGGTAAGACCTCCAGGTGAAACCTAGACCGTTTTTAGATTCTTTAATTGTTTACATTAATGCCACTAGTACAGTTTATTTATGAGTAAATATATTTTAAAATATTTTGATTAGTTAGTTTTATGCACACAATTGTTAAAATATTGCATTAATATACTTCATATTTAAACTATAATTACAAATATAGGAACAATAAATTATTTAGGAGGAAGCTAAGTGCCAACGTATTGGCAGCGGTTTTTTCCCTGATATTAAAATCATTATACAATTAGACTTAAAAAAATGAATGGTAGTCGTACAATCATTATTAAAATTATTTGAGTTGTTTTTGGGAATACCGTTAAAAAAGAAATAATCTTAACTATATGCAGTCTTTAATAGCTTCGTTCTCTGCTGATGGCAAAAATTTCAAATTAAGCGCTCTGAAAATAGCGTATAAACTTTGAAGAACATTTTAAGTGAGGTAAATAAAAAGAAATCTTTTGTATGGCATAAATTTCTTTCCGATGATTAGTAAAACGGAGCCTCTTAGTTGACCGAGAAAAATAACTTATTTTCTTTTAGACGTTTATATTTCTCGTTTACATTGCGTATTTTTTAAACACTTTTCAGTGATTTTCTTGTCCTATTGCTTGGGAATATATGTTAAATTATTCATTATTTTTCAAAATTTGATGCACAAGAAGAATTATTTATTATTGATGGATAAAAATAACAGTGACATAAAGCTTCAATAATTTTTTGATACGATTTATGAAAAATTTGATGTTTTGTATAACTATATTTAAAATGCGAGAAATGTTTTTTTTCGAAATAGTGCAATAATATAATTCTTATAAGCTGCCAAGTACCTAATTCGCAGACGCTTTACAAGCACGTGAAATCGAATGCATTTTCGATGTGTGCAAAGTACACTTTATACAGTTGAATCATTATTTCAAGATACTATAATTGCTTTAAAAAATTTAAGAAATAAAACGGGAATTTATGTTTTCCTTATATTGCGCGTTTAACTTGCCATCATCTTAATACCTGTGGCAGACACGCCGAAAACGATATTTAATCCCTCTAAGATATCAGCTTTGTCTGTATAGCCACGCACGTCTCGCTCCCTACAAAACGACCTTTGGCAGCCAATCGCTGCTTTACCTCTACCACCATTCCCAGTCTTTTGCTAATCTCTTGGTACAACTCTGTTATTTCTCTTTTTTCTTCCCCGGAGGTGTTTTTTTTTATTTTTTTTTCTCTCGGTAACACTAAGTTATGTTTAATCCTACCTCTTTTTATTTTTTAGATTTCCTTTCCTTCGTATTTAATTTTAACTTAATATAATCATTCATTATAGTTAATTAGAATTTACAGTGTATAATGTATTGATGTGATCGATTTTTTAAATTCTGAGTAATCGAATCAAATTAATAATTTCTATTTAAAATAGAAACGTAGTTTTTAATTTGAGGAAAGAATAAAAGATTTTGTTTAATTTGCGATTTAGTACATAATTGAAATACTAAATATTAAATTTATTGTAATTAATGCTATAAACTTACCTCTTTTACAAAATTTGCGTTTTCACTCTCAGTCAATCTCTCGCGCTACAGATTCCTTTTCGGAAAAGGAAGTTCTTGAAAGTTGAACTCTCCTCGGACAAGAATTATTAGACGAATTTTACTGCGAGCTTTTCATGTACTTTCGGATTAAATTTTCGACCCCATCTGTGCTCTCGCCTCCTTTTTGGCACAACCTTTGACTTAGTTTTTTAACTCTGCATCACTTGTTGTAATCTACTCGCATACACTCTTTTACATGCTTTTATACACTTCTCTGCGCTCATAATTTCCTTCGACGTCTTCACCCTGTGTAGCTTTAATTTGCAATCTTATGCATGTTCGTGTGCGCTCGCTACTCCTTCGAGTACACGCATGCACTTACTCTATTTGCTCGCAAATTATTTTACTCTGACGATTTCTCCTTTCGTCTTCCTCCTTGGAACCACCCCTTAACCAGCTCGCGTGTAATGGTTGTTAGCTCTTCCTCTCGGCACTCTTTTGATTACTAAGAAGGTTGCTGGAGTCTTCCTCTCGATACTGTCTTCTAGGCTAGTATATCACTGGATCTTTTTCACGTAATATGGTCTTACTATAATTTTCCTGATCATGCGACTGCTTCTTTTAAGGACTGCTGGGTGCCGTCGGCTCAGTGCCTTGGCTGCGTGTATCATTTTCGATACTACTTTTGATACAGCGAAAAGACAGTAGAGTAAAGCTAACCTCAGTTAAAACATAGAATTTTGTTATACAACATTGTTTAATTATTCCATAGTTAATTATACTGTGGAAAAGTGCGTAGTGTATACTACCATCAGTGTTTTGGCATTTAATTATGATGAAATCGTCAAAAATTAAAGCTAATATGACAATGAACATTTTACCACTATTTATCATTATTATATGAATATTGCGGTACTATGTTTTTACCCCCTATATGTGTCCTTTTTTCAAATTAAACGTTGTTATAAATTTTATATTCCATGCATCATATTTTAGTGAATTATCGTAACTTGGAATAAGCATGCAGTAGATTTCGGCTAATAGTTGGCGCTTTAGTTGACGTACAGTTATTTTGGTATCAGGGACAGTCTTATTTCCCTGAGGTTTTTTTCAGATTTGTAAAGGGCCAACGACCTAATAATGCAGGCGTATTTCGCCTGCGGAGATGAAGAACCCTCTGAAGCACCGGCGCATACAGAACCCATTATATTTACGCGTTGACTCTACGCGTGGCTTTTCATGAATTATGCAAAAGTCGTAAATGTGCCCCAATGTATAGTATACTCGTAACACTCCCCACTTTCTTTCCGGTCTTCGAAATGTTCGAAGGGAAAAATTGAAAGAAGTTTCCTAATTTTTTCATAATGACGGCTATCATTTTGTTGCACAGAGACCTTGAGAATATTTTTTTTTGTGAAAGATATTATGTTAAAATGATAAGCTTCTAAAAAATCTTTGTTTTGGGATTAACAGCTTCACCACGTTAAATTGGAAATTACAAAATCTGCTTTTTAGTTTTTCAAAAGCGCAAAGCTAGGTAGTGTACAAATAATTAAATGGATTAAAAGTAAAATAAATACGTTTTTTTTTTAAATTTACTTAATTTGTGATAAAACAAAAAAAGGTACTAAAACTTTTTGGATTTAAAAAAATGAATTTTAAACGTCAGTGAGTACACAAATATTTTTCTTTTTACTTTGAAAGATCCTAAGTACTATTAGATTCTGTTTTCAATAAAAAATATTGTAACTGTAAAAGTAAAATTTGAAATGATTGATACTTAATTAAATTAATCTAAGTTCATTATACAGTTTCATGCAATAAAAAGGATCATTCGAATAATTGCAGCATTCTTTTAAGAATAATTACGTATTTTAATTAAATATCTAAGAGGTTCTTTGGAATGTGCTAAGCAGATGTGCTAAGTAGATCAGCTAAAAGGTTATACTTCTTCTTTGTCAGATTTCTATATTATCACAACAAATAAAAAAGGGTAAATCGATATTCAAACAACAATAGCAGAAAATCCGAAAAGTAAGTGGGAGAAGAAGCATAAGAAAAGAGATGGATAGGGAGTTTTTACTCGGGAGAAGCTGAGCGTCTTTTTTTACTTTATAAGGACACAAGGGAAAAAAGGAACACAAACCATATATAAACGGCCGCGAGAAAATAATAGAAGGAAAGGACAAAAAGTATGTATAGATCTCGATTTTCAAGTTCGTCCGTTTGGCGCATTACGTATGAATGAATACGTGAGATGGCCTTTAGGCGCTTGCGTATTCGAAAGGAGCAAGAAAAAGTTTACAAAGGAGCGCGAGAGGAACGAACCTCTCAAGGGACAGACGAAGACGTAGGGGATACAAACTGGAAGTTGTCTGCTCGCACCCCTGTAGTTTCTCTTAATAATGTCCACTAAGTAGTTTTTCTGTTCCTGTTCTTCCGAGAAAGCTTTCATAATAATAAAACTCTTTATTTAACTACAGTGATTTATCTTGGTGATTATGTACTTACCATGATTTCTGACAACTTTACTTAATATTTTTGCGCATTTGTCTTGTTTTATTTATTGGTGCATGCAATTGATGCAACTTCGCAGCAGCTGTGTTTTTTAATAGATTATTTCACGTAGCACGAAAAAAGTAAACTTTTCTTTTATCGTACAGAATTATTTTCACGTTTTGAAGTTTTAAGCTTACCGAGAAATAACGGGAAACATCCAACTAGTAGATAATTTAAATTATGAAGTAGTTTGTTGCCGCGATGTGCAAAAATCTAAAATTTGTATACTACTTTTATGGTTGAAACGTAGTAAAGAGTATTATAACAAAATTCTGCGTAACTTGAGTGTTTTACAAAATGTTTTGTGACTTCCATTAGATAAACATAAAGTTAAAGTTATAACATTTATTTTGTAAATCGGAAACCTGTATCTTCTTCAGTTTTCACTGAACTGAAAAGCTAATACCAACATCATGAATAAATTTTTATGGATTTTAAAGAAAAAATTTCTATAGATAAAATAGCTAATATTATTCGAATCTTTCTAAAAATAAAGTTGTCTGAAAAGAATTTTTTATTGTTCCTTACATTAGAAACTAATTTAAAAATTAATAAAAAGTAAATTCAATAATTAAAAATTACATCAATATTTATCTTCAGATGTCTTTAGTTTTGTCGAATTAGTTGCAAGTAATTGAGAAAGGGGTTACAAGCAAGAAAAGGCTAAATTATAAAATATTTTTTGATGCATATTTTTTGATGCATTTTTTGATGCGTAAAAGTCGTTTTTACGCACTGTTTTGGGGGCGTAAAATGCGATTTTATACCCATCTACAAAACAACGTAAAATTGAATTTTTTGTCTAGCAAGGGTATATACGTTATTTTACGCCTCCGCAAAACAGGAAGCAAAAACGAATTTATGCACCCCTGCATCGAAAAATAATGTTCGTCACACGGGCATCATTAGACTTTTTTAGTTTTTTACACTCTAGCGCGATCGCGATGTACTCGAGACGCAAAAGTCCATTTTTGCCTTTGTGGTGAAAAGTACTATTTGCGATCGAAAAAAGATTCGTAATTATAAGTTTAAGGTTCGACAGAAATGAGCAAGCGAGCTTTTATTTAAAATCTTTCAAATTTAGTAAAGTGCACAGTAAGAGAATGAAAGAAGGATTTGGCAATGGTTTTAAAATAGAACTGAAGACTTTATTACGTTTGTTAGCAAGTCTTGATCATTTATTCGTTAAGAGACCTGTTGATATCAAGTATTGTACTGTTTTTAAAGAAAGTATGACGTACTAATTTTCATTATCCCTTGGACTTTTATGTATATAAAGCTATTGAAATAAAGTTTCTTTGTACATAAACTTTGGAAACGTGTGCGTCTTCATGAGAGAATTGAAAACACCTTTTCTATACAAAGATGTACGTCAGTAAACAGTATTTGCAATATTATAAAATATATTACTTATTATTTGTTTAATATTTTAAATCTATTTTACATCATAGTAGAATTAATGAAAACAGTGCGTCAAGATTAATAACATACATCACATCAAACTTCTTTATGACATTACATACTTAAAAAAATATTGAAAAAAGCCCACGAAAACTAAACTTTTGTATTTATAAATAAGCACGAGGCTTGTCGAAATATTTGCTCGAATTTTGACCCACTTTTAAAATACGAAAAGAGTTGAGAACCAAACGTGTTAATTTCTTTTACTTTCATCTTTCTTATTCGGAGCTTATTTAAGTTTCAAACGAGCAAATAAAATAAATTTAATGGAATAAAAATCAACAAGTACGTAACTCAACCTGAATTTTAATATTTCTGGGCAAGGAAAGAGAATTCGTCTCTGGTGACGAATCGATCGAGCTTTGGCTTAGCACAAGCTGTTTAGCTTATGACTACAATCTCGCGGATCTCGACAAGATCCCTTCGCATCGGTGCTGTTGACTTTATGGATTTTTTAGTGTCGAAGGAAATAAAACGCGAACGTAAAATCAAGATTCGTTTATCAAAAAGTCTTGAAGTTTGACAACTTTTTGACGTGCTACTTTACACCTACGGCTATACATGTCCACTTTCAGACATATATTTACGCGTACAAATAAAGCTTCAGTTCAGGGGCTTCGTTGAGCTAATTGGATCGCAAGGAATACTGCTATCTCCGTTTTCTACCGGATAACTTTTTATTTATCGGGGATCATCTCGATCTTATTTCTTGAAGCGCCGACATCTACGTGATTCAGCCTCCGTACTTTTCTTATTCTTTTTATCTTGTTCCTGGACTGAAAGACACTGTTGTGTGGTTCTTTTGCTTTATTGCCGTCATTACACGCCAGCTTATGATCCCTAATATTGGATATTCTTTTCAATAATAGTGTATTGTTGTTATAATCATGTAGGATGAAATTTGATTGACATAGAGCTCATATTCTTGCCTATTCTTTCATATTATATATACATAATATCTTTTTATTTATTTTGTTCAAACTGGGCTCGAAAATTATTCAGAATTGTTTAAATATCTGGGCATAAAATTGAACAACCTTGCTGGAAAATTAAATGAGAACTCTGCTTTAAATCTATGCAGAGAAACTTTCATTATCCTCTAGAAAGTAAAAATAATTTGAAGGAGTTTCAAATTTGCTTGAGTGATGGATTACTTATTTGACAAATTATCTGTCATCGTCTAAATTTTGTTTTAGGCCATTTTTTCAAAATTTATTGTTAGTGTAGTTATTATTATTTATTATTAATATACTTCAGGTATTTTGACGGTAATATATCATTGTTACAGTTAGACATTTTTGAAAACTTTAATTATTATTATTTTAAAGGGATGAAGGACAACCCGTCTGCTGATTTTTAAACTTATAAATAAGCGTAAATTAGATTAATTAATTAAAATAGGCGCATAATTAACAATGAAAATATAATTCAAATAATTACTCCTTATATTTGTACATAGAAGATAAAAAAGTTTTCATTTTTGAAACTTCTGTGGAATTTCTCAAATAAAACGAAGATTAAAAATAGTTGCCGATGGATGGCATAAACATTTGCTCGTCAGAATTGTAAAGGTGTCTAATGTTGCAACAAAAATGTTTGAAAAAAAGTCGATAAAAAAGAAAAGATCGAATACCTCATAATAAATTAATTAACTCAACGAAGACTATAATAAAACATGGACTTTTGTAAGATTTGTAATCACGAAAATGATGTTTTAACAGGTGCAGTACAAATGTCTTAATTAGACAAACTAATGACTCGAAAAGTGTAAACGAACTAGAGAGGGAAGAATTTGATCGAGCCCCATCCTCAAATTCGATGAAAATAGTATTGTAAATCAAATAATAAACGACGCGTCGAACGGCACAGACAAAGGGAAATTATTCACGTGTGCATCTCTGGTCTAGCCGTCGCTTGGAAGCGGTCCAGATTGCGATCAAGCCAGCCAGTACTCCCGCATTCTTGCCCTCCTTTTTTTCCAGCTTTTACGGTGGCCTCTGTCACATTCCTTTCATCCGTGTCTCTTGTTTCGGCGTTAAAAAAGCAAAAGCGAGGAATCGAGATTTTTCCGAGCGCTCGTTAAAAAAAGACGGTCTTTTTGTACGCGCATATACACAATTCTTTCAGTGGCTATATTAAAAGGTCTTCGTTTACTTTTACCGAAATGTAAATTTAGTTTTGCTTATCTCCTCTCGTTTGTTCGGAGAAGCATTGCTTTTAAGTTAAATCCACGAATCGCTTTTATTATTTCGCAACGTGTATTCTTGTTTTATACATTACAAGTGGTCTATTGTTTTCCAGTTTTATAAATAGATTTAAAAAATTATTATTTATAAGAATAAGAATATTATTATCTAGAAATACACTTTAAAAACTGAAAATATTATTCATCGGAAAATGAAAAGAGAATTACCAATTTAATTTAAATAAATTAATTTTATTACAAATTCAAGTAAAAAAAGTTTACATCTTTTAGTTTGCACTCAGGCAACTTTACAGAATCAAGAGAATTTTCTAAATCACAGTTTTTTTTTTATGACAAATCTTGAAAACCATAAAACATATATCCTATCTTATCAATTTGTAAATCTCTTGTTCGAGTCGGTTCTTCAGAATTAGTCAGAAGGCACATTTTTTCGGTCGCGTTTCAACTCCAGCTCACTTTTTGCCTCTCTCGCGCCGGATCATCCTTTTTCATCTTTATGGAGGGTAACTGACTTATGAGGGGCTTTTATTCCTCGTACTCAATCGTCTCCTCGACTTCTATCGATTGTTGAGACCGCGTCGACGATGACGTGACGGATTTGATGGATTGCGACGACTCGACCACCGATTTCGACTGCACGCTCTGCACCGACTTGGAAGTCTTCACCGACTGTGATTGGGAGGTTACGTTCATCGACTGCTCGATGTCGATGAGGCTTGCAGAGTTGTCGGCGACTGTTGGGAGATGAATAGAAATAGATTATAAATAAGTAAAATTTGTATTATAAAAAATATAAGAGTTTAATGCAGTATGTAAATGATAAAATTGGTTGATTTCTTAGGTAATTAAGTAATTACTTTTTCAATTTGTATTTAAAAATAAAAAAGAAATATTTACATTGTGAATATTTATACGTTAACATGACTGATGTTAATCTTTTATTTAATTTATATTTAAATGATTGATTTTCTCAAGTGAATTTTAAAATATGTACATTTTTCGTTTAATTAATTTAACGAATTACCCATTGCAAGTCATCCTTTTATATGAAATTATAAAATTTTTTGCAAGTCATATTTTGTGCGAAAGAAATGTAATAAGAAGCAAAAATGGAGAGCCAATTACTAAATAGCTTTAGTAATTAGTTATAAATTTTTATTTTAAATAAACTCACTGGCTTTTACAGAAAATATTTTCATATTTCTTATATGATAATTGAAAAAGTTAGAATCTAATTTAAAATATTTACTCAAGTATCGCTTTGACAAGTCGAAAAAGTATTTATTAAATACTAATGGTTAAAAAAAAGAACTTCCAAAAAAAATTGAGTCTCTCCAAGAGTGTTAACGGATACCAAATTTAATTTAATTGAAAATGCGTTTTAGAATTTCAGTATTACGAAACAGCTTGGTAAATGAAATGAAATGATACACCTGTATCATTTAACCGGATTTAACCGGTTTAAATTTTATACGTTACATCAACAGCAATTTATCAAACAAATTAATTTAACATAAGATTAAATTGTGTATCATTGAAATTGAAACCCGCGAACCTCTGGGATTTAATGTTACAATCGCACAGCAACGTTTCTCACCTTTTGCAATCTCCATTGTGAAGCTTCTAGCTGCTCGCCCGGACAAACTTAATAAAAGAACTCGTAAAAATAAGCAAGCACACCGTTGCCGTTCGTCACTTCTGGGATGAGCTTTGCCGAATGCGTGGACCTCACTGCGGGTCGCCGCTAGACTTTGGCCGCTCCAAGTGGCCGGGCGCCGCTTAATAGCGCGACTGGCTGCTCGAGGGTGGGGGTAGCCAGAGCGCTTAAAGCCCTGTGGGAAAGCTTTCCCTCGGTGCGTGGGCAGAGGCTGCCAGAATTTCCGAAATCTTCGGTAAGAGCTTCGTGAGTCAATGATCCGCCTTTTCTCCTACCACCGCGCTTCTTTTTCTCCGCGCCAAGCCACATCGCCACACATCGTGATTCAGCGCGCGGCCGAGAAAAATGCGAGCTTTGACACGCGTGAATTATCGGAACACAAGTCTACAACTTGGAGCTGCTTTTCCGGCTTGGCCGCAATGTGAGGTCGGGGAAAAATTGTTGCGCGCGGTTTTGGAATCGTTCCTTTTGAAGCTTGGGGGTTTTTTTGGATGTGCGTGAAAAATTATGTACTTAGTTTTTAATGAAAAAAGTTTCTTTTGAAAAATGGCTTTTTCTGACGCCCCTTTTTTAATACGCATTGTGTCGTTTGAAAAAAGTAAGTTTGCCTTACAGCATATAAAGCATGAAAATTAATTGAGCGCAAAAATAACTTTCATTGACCTAAAATTGAAAAGCGTTTTACTCAAAGAGTAGCACAAATTTCATTCGCGAAAATGCGCTTTAAATATAGTGATCTACTTTTGTACGTGCACGTAAACACTTTTGAAAAATGTACTTTGCTTTTTTGTAATTACTGCAGTTAATTTGATCCAGAAATTCATTTTACGTCGATAATAAATTTTTAGCGTCAGATCAAAGTTAATTATTTTATACAGATTCTTCATTTTGTCATAAACTTTTTGACTACTAATTGATTCGCGAAAAAGGAACAAAGTGACATCAGATATTTTTCGAAAAATTCTTCATTTAAACCAGCTTAAAAGTTTTTGAATTGTTCATTGGAGATTTCGTGGAAATTGATGTAATATGATAATTGGACTATCTCTCTCAAGGAATAGTTCTCAATTTGACGTTGAAAGTTTCCGTCATCTTTTGATGCAAAGTCCTATAATCTCTGCATTACAAGTTCGTATGACCTGCAGTATATATCTGTAAGAACTTTTGAGGGATATTCGTAGGCTGATCTGGCATAATCCGACGGAAACGAAAGGGTAGACTTCATTATCATTGGATTCACTGTATTAATGCTATCAGATTAGTATAATTTACTTAAACGAGTTCTCGTCTCACATTCATTTACTGTAAAAGAGTAAACGTTTGCACAAAGATTCGTCACGGTATACATGTCAACAAAAAGAATGACGAATGTATCAAATATTATAATGATAAATTATAGTTAAAAAAAGCATTAAATTAATTACAAAAGATTTGTATTAAATTAATCAAAACTTTATAAAACTGTGAGATCTTATAACGGAATATCTACCTCCTTAAAATCTGAAGAGGCTTCTTTGCAATTCCGATAATTGGGCTCGAGCTGAGGTTATACATATATACGATGCTAAATAAGTTTTGAGTACGCTTAAAAAGTAGCCGTATTAAAAGTCAATGATGAATGATGCCCTTGAAAGTTTGTAAATCTGATATAAGGTTGCAGCGAGAAGCACAATCAACTCGCAGCAAAGGAAACCCTTGGTTCTGGCCGAGCTAAAAGAGGAGAACTAAATCATTGATTTTTCCAATTTAGCCAGAACGCTACTGACAGCTTGTCGAAGAAATTACTCATTACGTCAAGGCGCCAAGCATGGAAGAAACCCTACTCCACGTCTTCTTGGCTCGACTGCTTTTAGATGAATTTGTTCGTCAGTAAATACACCGGCTACCGTTCGCAATCCCAAAGGCTAATTTCGGAGGGAGCTCTTTGTTATAACAAATTATCTGTTTTCAACAATTAAAATTAACGAATAAGTTGATAAAAATTTTCGGCAATACAGTGAATTTAGTACGAAACTGCTATAATTTTTCGCATTATTTTTACTTGAAACTATGTACCTCGATCTGAACATTTAATTGAAAAATAACACTTTTTATATGTTTAGAATTGCCCAAAAAGATTAAAAAATCTTTCAATCAGTACATAAATAGAAATATTCTGCATTGTCTGGATAATACTAAAATATAATGTAAATGTTTACAGTATTTTATAAACACATCTTGTTATTTTTGCTCGAAAGTCGACTCGAAAGCATTCATATAGATTGCATAATTAGTCGAAATCTTAAAATTACAGAAACAACAAGAAAAGCCACCGCTTTAAGAAATTGATTAAGACAGCATCTCATCCATTCTTAGAAAAATAATGAAAACAGCGCATCGGAGCTTTTGTAAGCTGATAAATTTTCCCGATATAAAAATAGGCGGGCGACTCAGCCGCGCGTCGTTTGAGGGTCATCGGTGTACTGTATCTCCTTCACCTCGCAGTCATCGTCGTATTTCCGTCGTCTGCGAAACGCTTTTCGTCACGATGAGCACGAATTTTTCTTCGGGGAGCGTTGCGCGTCTCGATCACTGACTCACGCATACCGAAATTTCTATGCCAATTTTCGTCGAAAATCTTTTGCTCTTTCTCTGGTTCGAGATTCGCGCCGAGCGTCGTCGCCTGAATAAATTCTAGAAGCGCTCGCCAACAAAAGCTATATAGCTCTCCGAAACCGCGGCGAAGATCCACTATTCTTCTGTCTTATAAACCGTCACGTTTTCGAGAATAAATTATGCATACGCTAAATTAATTTGCTCGCTCTCCCCGGATTCTCTTTCATCCCCTTCTATCTTTCTTTAGTTATTCAGTTTTCTTTTCAGGCTGCTTTTATTATGATGCAAAAATCACTTCAATTATTTCAAATATATTTCGCTCTGGACGAACTATTAAATTTTTCATTCGATTTGCATTATAATCGCTCTTTAGTTCAAGTGGATGCAGAAAATTTTCTCAAATTATCATGTTATGTTTTTCATTTTTATTTCTATTTCACATTTTCATCGGTTTTGTTTCTATTTGCAAATAACTCATTCTTTTTTGTTACTTCTTTCTTCCCCTTTTTTAGCTAGAAAAAAACTTTTTCTTGTGAGAGCAAAAAAAAAGAGTTTTTACAGTAGATATTATTATTAGTAAAAAGAAGCTTTTCTAAATAGAATAAGAATTCAACTATTTCTCCGAAAATATAGGAGACTTTACTATGTACTTAAGAAGCTAAGCACAAATCTATTCTCAGAGCGTCAAATGTCAGAATCTCTCTAGTATTTCCCACTTCGACGTTTGAGATAACATGAAATCTCTTAAAATGATGTGTCGTAATTTTCTTCTCAGTTTCTTTCTGAGCAATTTTAGAATTTCAAAAATTTGAAGTAATAAACATCAATTTCTTTTCAAGTATGAGTGCGATTTCTTTAATCTATTAAAAAGCTCTGTAGGAGCATTTAATTTTTAAAAAGATGTAAAAATTGTTTCACTTAACTTTTACCATAAAAGCATGAAATAGTATTAATGTTTAGCGTGCAACAACTAATATCTATACATTATACTTAAATAAATGACGTTTTATCAACTATGTAACTTTTAAACAATTCGATCGTCTGGTATTTAAATAATATTCTTAAAAACCTTAAAAACATTAAAAGAAAATATATCTATATTTACTGTAATCATGTGTTAAACTTTAAAAATTTACATTATCAAAATTTATTTATATCTTTTCTAATAATAATAAATAAAATATTAACTTTTTTATGACATTAACTAATTTTCAGTTTTTAAAAGCTTTTCACAAGAATGGAGATCTTAAAAAGTTCTTGGAAATAATTTAAAAAAAAAGAATCGAGTGTAAAAAAATATCATCCTCGCCATGTTCGTCAATTTCAATCTAAGTTTTCAAGGTTTTTAAAAATACTGCAGAAGTTCTTCTGCAAGCCGTACGAGAGGCAGAAGACTTTAAGAGACCACAAATCTTTATGATTATTGTCGATTGTCAAACGTCGACCGCGACTTCATTCTCTAAGTAGTCCGAGCATGCAGGAACTTTTCACCACTTTACCGCACGCTGCTCTTTTACGTGCTCGCATCATCTCTCATCAACTCGCAATCCGCTTGAGTACCTTCCGTCTTCTTCGTGCCTCATGCTTCTTCTTTTTTCATTCCGGCTTTCTCTCTCTCTCTTTCTCTCTCTCTCTCTCTCTCTCTCGTCTTAGGGTCTTCTCGAAATAAACGTCTGCCTCGGTCTCGTGACGCTATTCTCGGTATGCGCGAAGCCCGGAGCAAATATTCTTGCTATGCGCATTGCGCTTTTTTCTTGTCTTTCCTTTTCTCTGATAATGAAATACGCATGGAAATTAGGAGCGATCTTTGAATTATCGAGAGTGTCATTAGAATTGACAAGACTCGAAATGATTAATTTTTATAATTAATAACTTCATTATTGACTAATAGGAGGACTTTCGTTTTCTGATATTATCTTAAAACGAAAATTTTAAATATTTATTTTTTATGTTATCATATTTCTCAATTTAAATTTTTTCTGATTAAAAATAAAAGCAACTTTTACAATTTTATTTAAGGTATAACAATAAGTTGTATTGAAATTGACAGTGCAGTGAATATTTATTATCCTCTAATTAATCATTTTGAATTCAACAATTGTTCTTGAACTATATGACATTGTCGAAACCTTTGATTTATTCAGAAAACAAAGCGGATATCATAGGATATCCTGGTTATAATTACTTTGTATGTACCTTGTACGTACGTGCCCCACTGGACGCACTCAAAGCTTAAGCCAGCTTGATTAGCGACGGGAGGCAAGAATTATTAATTAAGCCTTCATTTGGCGACTTGCCTTCACGAGTTAATTGTTGTTACGCAAAAGAAGCTTATTTAAAAAATTATGTAGATTATTGAATTTTGACAAACATTTACAAAAAAATCAATTGTAAGTTGTGCATTAGTTGGTAGTAAATTTTTTATTAATAGTGGAAACGATTATAATTTAATAGATATGTCCTCCAGGACCTTTCTGGGCAAAGGAGATTAAATAAATTAAATCCCTAATTTCTTTAATAATGATTACATCAGACTACAACAATATAATAAAAAATGTTAACGTAACTTAGCGAAGAAGTTGACATAAATTGCAAAAAATTATATTTGGTTTCATAAACTGTTGACGCTACACATAATTGAAATTTAAACAAACTAAAATTCTAATGAATTATTTGCTTAATAAATTAAGTTTAATTATTATTAGTTCACGCTTTAATTTACGGTTTTATGTACTTTAACAAAATGAATTATGAAATAGAAATGAATGAATCACGTATAATTGATTATTTAAAGCTGCGTCTCAGAGTTTTGCTCACGTATTTATACCATGCACAAAGCTAAGAAAGGTTTAATTGCGCTTCGCAAATCAAAAGAAGGCTTAAGGAAAGTGCTGGAGTGACTTTTATCTAAAATCTCGAGATTATGCAAAGAAGGCTTTGTATTTGACAAATGTTTAAAAACATTGACCCGGAATTCGAAACAGTAGTACACTTAATAAAAATTTAAAATGCAATTTGCAATACCTCTCTTTCTACAATTATGTAATTTGAGTAAAATTTGAGTTCATTATTATGAAATTTGATTGCGGAAATAAACTGTATGGGATGTACATATTTGCAATAAAATTTCATATGCATAATAGCCATGAAATGGAACAACGTATTTCAAAGTAAGAGGGAAGCGCATTATTCGAATGCGTAATATTCTGCATCATATGGTGCGCGAAATTTCAAAGTGATTAAAAGTCATGTGCAGCATTAATCTACTGCTTAGGGGTTCGGAAGTGAAAATACCTGAATTTTTATTAGTTAAATAAAAAAAATGCATTGTTACGGCGGAATTATGCATTCGCAATTTCAATAATCAATTAATTTTAATAATTTATGTACTATAACTAAATAAGTGCATGACATTTAGACTATAATAATAATTCCCTAATCAGTATAATAATAATTTAATGATCGACGATACTTGTTAGCCCAGTGTCTTTCGTTTTCACAGCAGAAGCACGTTTTATCATAGATCGATCGCTTTACACCGTCTAGCTATCCCCTATAGGGACCGAAGATACCTAGTTGGGACCACTAAGACCCCATCTATGCTTAGATCAGGTGTAGAAAGAAGTGCTACGAGAGCGCCTACATACTTTCTCCTTTGTCATAATTTCCAGATCTTTGAGTTCGATGAAACTCATCGTTTTGGGTTGCCCTAACATAAGTACATTCTTACAGCCTTGTTATTAGAACCCCTAATAAGCGCTGCCTTATTTGCTGCTGCTTTTTCCAGTTGCAGTGACAGGCCACCTTTAGCTGTCCTTATTTTGGCAATGATCGCTCCTACTTCGTAATTTCATATGATTGCCCTTCTTTTGGCGTTAAATGTCAAAGATTATAGAGTCACTGAGGCCAGGTTGTGTCTTTTTTCTTTCTTATTTATAACACACAAAGCCCCATTCATTTTTTTCCCGACTGTACTGCAGTCTGGTCTGTCGTCAAATTCAGTATGCCATCGATTTTAAGAGATAGACTACGATGGAAACTCGTCGGTTTTAATATATAACTAATTTATTTATAAAAGAAAAAGGCTGATTAAAACGGGCCAGCCTATACACACTCGCTTTCAGTTTCACTAATCTCGAAATTATTAGTTAGAAGGGCAGTCAAATCCAAGCTTCACGGCAAAATACAACTCTCCAAATAGCAAACCGCTGCCAATTCATTGGCACTTAGCTTGCTCCAAACTAATTTATCGTTCCTACATTTAGAATGATACTTCAAATTTGATATATATTAATGAATTATTTTAAAAATGCAACTAATTCTTCCAAATATACAAAAAGTTTACCTTTTCAAAAAATCACGATAACATGTATAATTTAAAATCGCTATAAAACAAAAACTAGTAC
>UCOL01002782.1:0-23096 GCA_900474335.1 Ormyrus nitidulus | reverse complement strand
AATTAAATATATTTGTTATACTGAACTCCGAAATACAGCGTGTTGATTTTATTCATTAAAATTCCAACGCGCAAACATTGGTCCTTCGAGCCGGATATATTCAAGAAATATCCTCAACTGATACAAAATAAGTGACTTGGACTGTGCGTCACTAGAACTGTTAAACATCATTGAACTGTGAAATAGTGCTTACGAATAGTTAAAGTGAGAAAAGTGAATAAATAGAACCATTAACGTACCAACGAAGCTTTGCAATTTGTTTGAAAATTGTGAAACCGTACCTATTTGAACTGTGAACCTTCAATATTTTGAATAAATTGTGCGCGCAAGGCTTGAATCGCAAGACAGCCCCGGATACTAAGGCCAGGAACCGAGCAGCTACACGGCGCCAATCAAGTCTTCCCAGCACGGGGGGTGGCGCATCATCTATACGAACCTGCACTCAAGAGTGTCAACCGTACCTCACTGCGAATCTACAAAGGTCAGTCTCCAATATAAATCCTTCATTTCCTTCCCTTAAAGCATATTTCGATTTGCCGTCGGTCTTCTCTAAATAATGGATAAGTTAAAGAATAAAAGGTCCACAATAAAGGGAGCTTTAACGCGATTTGTAAACCGTTTGCCTGCAGACGGTGAAGATGTAGATACCTTGATATTAGAAATTGCACTAGAGAAAAATGAACCGTTATACGAAAAATACAATGAAGTTCAGTCGCAAATCGAGGATTTGCTTGCTGAAGACCCGGAAGAAGCGGAACAATCCGCCGCTCAGGCGACTGAGCGCGATAATTTCGAAAGAACTTATTATGAAGCCATTGCCAAGGCACGCAAGTTGATAGCGCAGTCACAGCGTCGAAATACAAATACGCGAGAATCTTCGTTGACCTCAGACACGAGCGGGCGTACTAATGCGCTCCAAATAAAGGGAGTAAATCTGCCGAAAATATCATTGCCTACTTTTGACGGTTCGTACAGTGGATGGGTTAAATTTCGCGATACATTTGAGTCTCTAATTCACACGAATGAAGCATTAAGTGAGATTCAAAAATTTCATTATCTCAACGCGTCTATAAGCGGAGAGGCAGCAAGAGCCATCGATGCTCTCGGCATTTCTGAAGAGAATTATATTCTAGCTTGGAATCAACTAAAGGCGCGATACGAGGATACGGACGCTCTCATCGACTATCACGTAAACAAGATTTTTGATGCTCCTGCAATCACACGGAATAATTACGTAGAGCTTAGGCAGCTTCTTGATACTACAAATAATAATTTGTTGGCGCTTAAGGCACTGAAAGAGAAAACGGAACATTGGGACACGTTGATAATTCATTTATTAACGAAAAAATTAGGCCCTTCGTTAAGGGGCGAATGGGAAAAAGAGCGCGCGGGGCTTGAAGGTAGGCCCACGCTTAAAAATCTAACCGATTCTTTGGAGAAGCAGTGCCGAATTCTGCGAAAGACCAACGGGGAGAAATCTCCCCCAATCACTGAACAATCACATAGAGACAATTTTAGATCAACTCGATCAAAGGCTCAGGTAAAATCCTATGCGGTAACGGCGAAAACATGCGCTTTATGCAAAGGATCGCATCCTCTTTACGCATGCGGCACCTTTAAAAATCTTTCGCCTTCAGAGCGGGCAAAAAAGGTGACAGAATTCAGGATTTGCTTCAACTGCCTGCTGCCCGGTCATCGAAATAAGGATTGCAAATACGGACCTTGCCGCAAATGTGGAAATAAGCACAATTCTCTCCTGCATGTAAACAGAATCACTCAGGAACAAAGCTCATCCCGTCCAACAAGTCCTACTGGATCGCAAGGGGAACCCTCCAGTTTCCCAAAAAATATCCAGCCTTCGCACAGCTCGCCCAAAGACGAACAGGGAAGCTCACAGCAGATTAGCGAGGGCGTGAAAAGTGAGCGAACTTTGTGCGCACGCACCTTACAAAATAATGAGCCATACGTGCTCTTAGCCACGGCTAGCGTTTATATATACGATCGCTTGGGCAAGGCACACGAATGTCGAGCACTTCTTGATGCGGGTTCGCAACCGCACATTATGACAACGGAATTGTCGAAGCGCTTAGGACTTCAGCGCGTGAAAACTGCGACAGAACTCACTGGAATTGAGCAGGTACCTTTAAATATATCCTGCCGAGTTACTACAAAGCTCGGATCGCGAGTTACCAAGTTTTCTGCAATCACTACCTTCATTCTACTGGATAAAATCGCGGATGATTTGCCCTCGGTTGCAGTGCAATCAGTGGACTTCGAGATTCCAAAAAATATAGTGCTCGCGGATCCGGAATTCAATAAATCGCGGCCAATTGATATCATCATTGGAGCAGCGCTATTTTATGACTTAATGTGCGTAGGGCAAATTAAGCTCAAGAAAGGTCAGCCGAAATTACAGAAAACCGTCCTCGGATGGATCGTTGCTGGAGAAATGGACCTTTTTTCACCACCAAAACAGAGAGTCGTCTGTAATATTGTTAGAAACGATGCGCTAAGCAAACAGCTTGAGCGCTTTTGGGATATCGAGCATTGTTTTGCAGAAAGCAATACTCAATTGCACAATAAAAGTGATCCGTGTGAATTGCACTTTAAGGCAACGACCAAACGCGACGGCGACGGACGATTTATAGTAAATATACCATTGAAGGATAATTTTGCGCAGCTTGGTGAATCCAGGGATGTTGCATATAAAAGATTAGTATCTATGGAGAGGAAACTTTCAAAAAACGCCGAACTCAAGAGGCAGTATACGAGTTTCATGGAGGAATATGAAGCATTAGGGCACATGAATGAAATATCGCCTGCTGACTGCTCGGACAACATTCCTCATTTTTACCTGCCTCACCATGCAGTATTCAAGGAATCGAGTACTACGACGAAGCTTAGGGTCGTATTTGACGGATCGGCAAAATCCTCCTCGGGCATTTCTTTGAACGACGTACAGCACGTTGGGCCCACTGTACAAGACGAATTATTCTCTATCGTGCTGAGATTTCGTCAACACAATTATGTGTTATCAGCCGATGTGAAACAGATGTATCGGCAAATCAAAGTTACGCAAGAGCAGCGACCTTTGCAGCGAATTTTGTGGCGATCGGAGCCGTCTCTGCCGGTCAAAGTGTTCGAGCTTAACACAATAACATACGGCACTGGCGCGGCGTCTTTTCTAGCCACTCGTTGCCTTCAGGAGGTCGGAAATCAATGTGCGAACCAACAGCCGGCTGCCAGCAATGCAATATGCAGAGATTTTTATGTGGACGATTTATTATCAGGTGCATCAACCATCGAGGCAGCAGCTCTTCTAAAAAAGGAGCTTGAAACCATACTGCAGGGCGCAGGCATGGAATTGCGCAAGTGGGCCTCTAATGACCCGCAAATACTGCGCGAAAGTGGTAAGGCCACTGGAACTACCATCGCCATTTCAGGCGACAAGGATCCTAAAACGCTAGGATTAATGTGGGATCCAAGTACGGACACGCTAAAATACCGCGTCAATTTCATCGAAACTCGGAAAATAACTAAACGCACAATTTTGGCGATAATTGCGCAAATATTCGATCCTCTCGGACTCGTTGGTCCGGCAATTATTCAGGCAAAGATTATATTGCAGAGTCTATGGGAATTGGAACTAGACTGGGACGAATCTTTGCCATTACATCTGCACAATTCGTGGATGGAAACGTATCAGCAACTCCAGGACATTAATAAAATCGTAATTACCAGGCAGGCTATCAATAAACAGTATCAAAGCTTGGAATTCCACGGATTTTGCGATGCCTCCGAAAAGGCATATGGAGCCTGCGTCTACATATGCTCCAAGAATAAAGACGGCACTCGAACTACTCAGCTTTTATGCGCAAAATCGAGAGTAGCGCCACTAAAGAGAACAACGCTACCACGTTTGGAGTTATTAGGCGCCTCATTGTTGGCTCAACTTGCGCACAAGGTCTCAACGGCATGCAACGTATCAAAAAAGGATTGGTTTTTTTGGTCGGACTCGACGGTAGCACTGGCCTGGATACGAGCTCCCTCCAACAAATGGAAAACTTTTGTTGCAAATCGGGTGGCTGAAATTCAGCGCTTAACGAATGAGAACTGGAATCATGTTGAATCAGGCATGAATCCCGCTGATTTAATATCAAGAGGCGTCAACGCCTCTGAATTGCTCGACACCTCCATATGGTGGAAGGGACCCTCTTGGCTGTCTCAGGAAAGGGATAGCTGGCCTCGTGATCAAAGCACCCCCGCTGAGGAAGTTCCAGAGCAGAAGCCTGTAATGAAAACCTTTCTAATTGGCGAAATCAATAAGGAAAGGGTTGATGACGAACAACAAAAAGGACCCAAGGCCCTGAAAAAGA
The DNA here is from genome assembly GCA_900474335.1 of Ormyrus nitidulus. Classification (NCBI taxonomy): domain Eukaryota; kingdom Metazoa; phylum Arthropoda; class Insecta; order Hymenoptera; family Ormyridae; genus Ormyrus; species Ormyrus nitidulus. The sequence continues at coordinate 18,720 of UCOL01002782.1, read as the reverse complement.
ATGATTTCTTCGAGAGATTTTCTTCATTATCACGAATCGTACGAACTACGGCATTCATTCTCAGGTATATGGACAATTGTAGAAAATCGACTGCACCCACTTGTGATCGTCGGATTGAGAAGGGCGCCCCACTCAATGTTACACCTCTCAGCACTTTTGAATTAAAGCGCGCCACATCTCGCCTTTTAAAAATTATGCAAGCTGAGGCATTCGGCAAGGAAATTTCAGGAATAAGAAAGGGCGAAGATCTTTCTAACGTTGCACTAAAGCAATTGAATCCATTTCTTGATGACACTGGATTACTGCGGGTTGGGGGCAGGCTTGAAAATGCCTTCATTCCGTACGAGCAAAAACACCCGTGTATTCTCGCAAAAAATCACAGATTGACGCTCTTGATCATAGAATGCGAGCATTTACGATTGCTACATGCTGGCAATCAGTTAGTACTTTCTTCCCTACGAAGACGTTATTGGCCTATGGCAGGCAATAGCCAGGTAAAGAAAGTTCTGAGGCAATGTTTAAAATGCTTTAGGGCTCGGCCAAGCCAACCGATCTACGTCATGGGAAATTTACCTGCATCAAGAACGACGCCTATCCGCGCCTTTTACAACTGCGGAGTGGATTACGCAGGCCCATTTTTAATCAAGGAGCGATCTCGATCTCGCGTACCGATAAAGGCTTATATTTGTATTTTTGTCTGCTTCGCGACTAAGGCAGTACACATTGAATTGGCAAGTGACTTATCGACAAACGCCTTTTTTAATTGCTTAAAACGGTTCATTTCGCGCCGCGGAAATTGCAAAAATATATACTCCGACAATGGAAAAAATTTCGTGGGAGCAAAAAACGAATTAATGGAACTCGGGAAAATGTTAAACGGTGAATCTTTTAAAAATGAAATAGTAGATTTCTTATCAAGTCGGCATATCACCTGGCACTTAATACCGCCTCATGCTCCGCATTTTGGAGGTTTATGGGAAAGTGCAGTAAAGTCGACTAAATTTCATTTGAAGCGCATAATAGGGGAAACGCGGCTTACTTTCGAGGAATTTTATACCGTATTGACGCAAATCGAAGCATGCTTAAACTCTCGACCCTTATCTCCCTTATCCAGCGATCCAAATGACTTCACTCCTTTGACCCCCGGACACTTCCTTATTGGAGACTCCCTCACAGCGCTGCCGCAAGAAGACGTACGAGATGTTAATGCTGGCCGCTTGAACCGGTATCAGCATCTACAGCAAATGCTTCAGCATTTTTGGCAACGGTGGCAGAGAGAGTACCTGCCTCAATTACAAGGACGGGTCAAGTGGAGAGCGGCAAAGGGCAATCAGATAGCACCAGGTACAATGGTCTTAATCCAGGAGGACAATACACCTCCAATGCATTGGCCTTTGGGCCGTATAATAAAATGCCATCCAGGTAAAGACGGAGTGACGCGAGTCGTCACCATACGTACTCCACGTGGCGAAATCAAAAGGCCTGCATCGAAAATATGCCCTCTGCCACTTGAACAAGCAGCGGAAACATCGGTTTCATCAATTGAAGATCCGCCAGCTGACTCAAACTAATTGTATAAGACTATTCACATTTATTAGCTTAGGAAAATCGTATAAATAAGTTTGAATTTTGTATCTTTCTTTTTTCCTTTTCAAGTTATTGAAATTTGTATAATAGATTTAGTTTGTTAACTCTTGTATTTCTCTGTATTGAATCTTTGTATTTTAAGTGATAGAAGCTTATTGTAATCGAACCTATACCCTTTACATTGTAAGTCAAGTTGTATGTTACTCTTTTTCGTTCAATAACGAAACTATTTAATGTACTTCGCGTAATATAATCATCATGCATATTCCTAAGTAATTGTTAAATGCTGCAGTCCTGGTTGAAAGATACTCTTTCAAGACGGGCGGTATGTTTGCGACTTCATATTCTGCGCAGATGTAGTTGTAGGAAAAAGGTATATGCGTATGATTTAGTCCTTTATAGGAACTAGGTAGTCTTTCTGATAGGCCATCTTTCTTAAAAACCCAAACCTTTTTTCTGCGCTGGCTAACGATGGGTTTTCCCGAGGAAAGGGACGCACCTTTTTTGGCACGACACATGCAGCACAGGGGCAAGCGCTTGAGCCGTGTCGGTCCGAGCGGCCGGACCGTATCATAAAACCCTTGCGTTCGGAAAAACCCTCGTGCAGATGCCTACGAATGCACGTTTCTATTTTTTATTATCCCAGAAAGATTTCCCTCACCCTTCCTACGGTCTATCCTCTCCTAGAAAACTTTAGCAGTTAATGTCAGTCTTGTCTCAGCGTCGACACGAACCGCATCAGTCGACTGAGATAGTTCTCAGCAAAAGAGCACATCAGGCGTACTCCTGAACTGTGCTCACCGTACCGTACCTTGTAACTTTTCTCATTTTTAAAAATTGTAATATTTGTAAGTGCTTGTTTTTTAATTAAATATATTTGTTATACTGAACTCCGAAATACAGCGTGTTGATTTTATTCATTAAAATTCCAACGCGCAAACAATATTTACTAAAGTTACAGTATAAACTGCGAAATTTTATAGCAACGATTATTAGACTATCCTCAAGTTATTGACAAGCATTGTAATTTTTTTTATAACTTATTTCTCCGTGCATATAAAGGATTTTAGTTCAATTGCTGATGCATTTTTTTATTTGAGTAAAAAGTTGCAACAAAAAGAAATAGTTTATTTTTGTCAAAAAAAATATTGTTCAATTTATAATAACCATTATAAATTCAATAGAATCAAATAAATTTTACTCGCAATTGACTGAAGCGACCTTAAATTTATCATACTTTAAAACAATTTTAACAAAACAATTTTTTTTGTTGCGTCCAAATGTGAACTCAAATCCTCAATTAATCTATATTCTATCCGACAGAGAAGCGAAGTCTTCAACAAAAAATAGACGACATCACACAAGGAAGTCTTCAAAATTAACAAGAGGCATTAATGAGTCCGCGAGGAACACACAACGCCACGACACTGACGACCGCTTCTTTATTTTTACGCTTCCCCGCAAGAAACAACTATACGGTAAGTGGGGAATTCATGGGCTTCCACCTGTCGCGTAACACTTTGCGTTCGCAGTCAATCAATCGGCTGTCGATATAAATTTCGGAAATCTTTCGCAATTGTTCCGCGACGCAATTTATATAACTGGCGATTGAGGCGCGATTGTTAAAATTATGCAAATGTGTTTGAGGGTATAATGGGAAGGATGGATTTACTGAAGGCGTAGATTCTCAGCTGGATGCTTAACTTTCTAAGAGATTGATTGGGACTTTAGTTTACTATTATTTTCTCATAAATGTAGGAAATGATCATTGAGGTGAATTATAGGAAACTGTTAACTAACATTTCTTTTCGCTGTAAGATAATTTTCATTCATCTTCGCGTCCCAGAAGCTTCTAATGTTTCCGTACTAAAAACAAACCGCCTCCGACAAGTTGAAGGTCGTTAAACGAGGCTAATCACCTTTCTTAAAAGCAAAATAACTTTATGTTATTTTGTCCATTGAATTTGAATTTATTAATTATAAATTTACTAATTAACTTGATGTTAATACTTTATTCTTAAACACTGTGTACATTTTATAAATGAATACGTTTTTTTATTGCGTATCATTCATCGTCATTCATACCAGAGATTACATAAAATAAAATGAAGACTGATTTGCTTCTATAATTAATAACTCCTTAAAACAAATGTTTTAAAACGTTAATCCAAATCATTAAAATAAATATTAAAAAAAAAAAAAAAAAAAAAAAAAGCAAACCAGATTCATTGCCATAAAAACATTTCCAGCACAACGAGGCCCCTATACATCAATTTCCCTCCGTTCCGTCCCACCGAAAATCGTACGTCTAACTGCGTCATCGCTTCCGACCAAAACAAACCTCCCATTTAAAAGGCCTTCGGAATGCGGGTAAACTACCGGCAGACGAGAAAAAAAAACACCGCGCTTCCAGCCTCGTCCGCGTAAAATACCCCGGCGGTAGTCTACGTCGACACCGAGACACCCTGGAGAGGGGCGAAGATCGAACGGCGCAGAGGAGAGCGCACACAGTGGAGGTGGCGCCGGCAGTGCTGCAACGACAGCTGTTCCGTCGTTATACAGACGCCAGTCGGTTTTGTTTTCCTCTTACGTCCGACTGCCACATTGACCTGGAGCTGGCCGCAGGTGACTGACACCCGAAGGTGAAGGAGGTTTTGGGTGGTATTGGGAGGATTGGCGCTGAGGGTTTTGGGCGAATGCTCGGAGAGCGATCGATTTTGCGAGGCGGTCAGTGGTTGTCGGGGATGTGTCCATTTTGTGAGATTTGAATGGCAGGTTTTTGAATGAAAGTGGTAAAGGCGCTGGACGCCGGTGGGTGTGGATGGATTATTTTGACTCGAGGAAGTGGAATTTTCGAAAGAGAAAGTGTCGGGTTGCGGGTTTTTTGAAAAGATAGTGTTTTTCCGGAAGAATGCTGAAATCCTTGCATTAGCATATTCTGGCCTTCGCTGCCGAAATAAAACAGCGATAATTCTGCACGCGCGAATTTTTTTTTCTGTGTGATTTCGTTTTGAATGCGGAATGCTTGTAATTTGCAGGTATTTTATTGCACGCGAATCAGGAGGGATCAGACACCCGTTTTGTATAGTGAATTATCTTTTTCGAATTAAATTTTGAAAATGAAGCATCTCTTTTTTTAATTCGTTATCTTATGTATGATTACAGTACTTTGGTACACTCATTGTGTGATAAATGTGTTGATTTTCCGGGCCATTTAAATTTCTTAAACGGAGCGAATTCCTTTATTTAAAAAGCTAATCGAATGTTAGTGTCTTCTATTATTATTATCAAACTTTAACGAAATTATTATGCAACAAATAAGTGTTTAATCACTTTATTTATACAAAACTACTATTGTTTCACAGAAGTCACCGGCTAATAAATATTTCTTTTTTTTTCAGAAAGAACCTAAATAAAAACTAAGCAGAAGAGCATTTGAACGATGGTTAAAAAAATCGATATTGACCAGCCGAAATGGGATCAAAGCAATTACCAAGGCAGAGCCAAGCACTTTTTGACAGTGACGAATCCTTTAAATCTTCTTGCCTCGAGCGCACAATTGGAACGAGCGAGAGAAATTGTGCACGGTTACAAGTAAGAAAGTATTATTGATTTCTTGTGTTTGCATTGTAGCTCGAAGCGTGTGGAAGATATTATTTTTCTTTACTCATATTACACTCTTTTTTTAATTCATAAGTATTGATTAAGAAAGCAATATTTGGTAGAAAATTTTTTTGAGAAATACACATTAGTTTAAACTCTTCGGTAATATTTTTCACGGGTACTGACTAAGTAAAATAAATTTTCCTTAGCTTTAGTGTAAATGGTGCATCTTTTAAGATAAGAAAATTCGTCTTACGAAATACATTTTACATTTTTTCGGGTAAAGTTCGCGAAAGCAGTTTATTCAGACTTGATTAAAATTTCAATTGATTGACGTGCGATTTGCGTTAAAAATTACAGTTAACTTTCAACGATTAATTTTATTACGAATGAGAACAAAAAATGAAACTAAACGGTCTATGTATTACATAAATTTGGCATATTTGCGTACATTTAATTTGACTTTGATAAAGTGCTTATAGCAATAAATTACTTCTTTTTAAATTAAATTTTTATGATGCTATTTTCTCCGTTTTCTTTTATTGGAATTTTTATTTATAAAATGCTTTAATTTTTCTAAACATCTATTATATAACTTGTAACGTAAATTACTTAATAAGCATTTAGGAAAATTAAAGAATTTTATAAATGTAAATTCTAAAAAAAAAAATTCGATAAGAAATTTTAATAGAATAATACTTTAAATATTATAGTACGAAATTTTACTGTTCAGAAACTTTCCAAAAATACTAAATACACCTATAGATAAAAAGATTCTTACCGCTTCAGCGAAAGTATCTGTAAACAACGCATACAGATCTTTATCTACCGGTAATCCAATTAAATCTCCTTAAAAATCACCTCCTTATTCACTCGAACTCCAAGCTCCGCAGCCCAGAAATAATCGCCACGCAAACCAGACTCTAATCTCTAACCCGAACCGCGGGAGAAGTATATAATCGCGCGCTCGTGCGAGCACACCGAGCGGCCGCTCGATTGCGCAACCGCGCGAGGCCCGAAAGCCAAGCCGAGAGATAACCGGCTGAATTTTCGTTTTTTTTTTTTTTTTTCAGAAAAGGCCAGTCGCTCAAGGCCCTCGGCGTCACGGAGGACGAGCTGTGGAAGGCCAAGTACCTGTACGACAGCGCCTTCCACCCCGACACCGGGGAGAAGATGATCCTCGTCGGGCGGATGAGCGCCCAGGTACCGATGAACATGACCATCACCGGCTGCATGCTCACCTTTTATCGGTACGATCATCTGTACTCGGCTTTTGAATGGGAGGAATAGAATTTCGCAAGTGACTGCGCGCGTGCCTGGTAATTTGTTAAGCGTCAGAAAATGAATGGATGGTAAAGTTAAGATCGCGGTTGGTTAATTATTTCCAGGCGACTATCGGGCGTTTAACTGTTTATAAATACTCATGAGAATTGCTTGACCTCGTTTGGAATTAAAATATCTAAAAATATTAATTTCATTTGCATTTTGAAATATTGATAGAGGCGCGAGCAAACGTGAAAAGAGGCCCGATAAACCTCAGTGTAGAAAAATCTGAAACTGAAAAAATTCTTCGTATCAAAATTTCGAAATTCTCGAAACTAAATTTTCTCCGGTTTTGTTGTCAATTGCTTATTTTAAAAATGCTGACACATCGATCGACTGGCCGAAAGCCAAGATTCACAGTGGTATAATAGTACTAAATCAAACAACCCCGTGCCTTTTTCAACTGAAACATTTTTTCAAATGAAATTATACACTGCCTGCAAAACAAAAGAATCCACAATGTTCAGATAACAATCGAATTAGCATTAGGAGTATTAAATTAGAGCAGTGAAATCGAGGTTAAGGGTCGTGGCTTGTTGTTGTCAGCTCATTTATCGCCTGACATAACGCAACTAATGCATTACGAAAGATGTCCCTGGACAATTTTATCTCATTAAAGTACAAACTTAATCTTTCGATAAACGAAATCTAGTTTTCCTAGCTGAAACGAGTCGAACGTAAAATATTGCCTTCTCGAAACTCAAAATGCTTGAAACGTTTTATTATTTTTTAACACAAAAAATGAAATTTACCACGGTGTCATGAAATATTAAGCGAAATATATGCAACAAAGAAGTAAATTATCTTCAACAAATGCAGTAAATTCTGATCTTACAATGTGGGAATTGTCAAGCAACTATTATCTGCATTATTCCTTTTTAAACCGAGCCTTAAACTCATTTAAATGCCGTTTAAAATAATTGCTTTCTTGGCAAGTCAAGGAAAAACTTCCTGCAGTTCGAAAAACACTTGTAGAATTAAAAGCCATTTTCGAATCCTCCCTCAAAGCTCGCCCCCCTCACCCAAAAGCAACCTCTAACCATCGCCTCTGCCTCGCAGCTCGACGCCGGCCGTGATATTCTGGCAGTGGGTTAACCAGTCCTTCAACGCGATCGTCAACTACACGAACCGCAGCGGCAAGAATCCGATTCCCGTGGAGACCCTCGGCTGGAGCTACGTGGGCGCGACCACCGGCGCCGTCGTCACGGCCCTCGGCCTGAACAAGGTGGCGACGCGCTTCCCGCCCCTGGTGGGCAGGCTGGTGCCGCTGTGCGCCGTCGCCGCGGCGAACTGCGTCAACATCCCGATGATGAGGTACACCGAGATCAGGGACGGGATCGAGCTGCAGAACGAGAAGGGCGAGGTGGTCGGACGAAGCAAGAAGTACGCCGTCACCGCTATCTCCTTGGTCGCGGTGTCTAGGATTATGATGGCCATACCTGGAATGAGTAAGTTTCGTTGTCGCGGAAGAGATTCGATGGAAGTATCTCGGCAATTTTCTGTTATCATCCAGTTGAAAAAAATCAGTTTGGATTTCATGTGAATTCCATGTGATTCAGATTGAATCCGACTGATTTTTTCAACTGGACAAAGTACTAAGACGAACAATTTGTAATCATCTTTCAAATACAATCAGTTGAACGTTTTCTCTCTTTAATATAGGTGTTACCCCCTTGAAGCATATTTTTCCTAAAAAATATTTTTTAAGCATTTTTTTATTAATATTATAAACAAATGCTCTAAAAATGAAATACCTTAAGGTAAACCCAAAAGAGCAAAGAAATCGTCTGTTAACCCATTTAAATAAATGAAAAATGCATTAGAATCAGGTGGTTTTAGTAACGGTAAATAACTGATTATTCTAAAATTCATCGCATTCGTCTAATCACCAAAAAAATGATACTCTCCTCCAGTACATCGATACCCCGAACTCATTAACCAAATATGACATTGATCCATAACTCTCTCTTGTTCGCAGCTCTCGGTCCAGTCGTCATGAACTACCTGGACAAGAAGTGCTTCATGGTCAAGTATCCTTGGTCCAGCGGTCCCATCCAGATGCTGCTCTGCGGCTTCTGCCTGACCTTCGCGACCCCCCTGGCCTGCGCCGTCTTCGCTCAGCGGAGGAGCGTCGAAGTCGACCATCTCGAGCCCGAGGTGCGCGACCAGCTCAAGGCCAAGCGTCTCGAGGTCGTCTACTACAACAAGGGCCTGTAAAGAGATAAAACTACGCTTTCGCGATCAACGAGGCTGGCGCGGCTTCAATTACGATTCTTGATTTTAGAGAGCTGCACTCCTGTCGGATGAGTAACTATTAGCTGCGCCGAAACCGTGTTGCTTTAGACTTTTTGCTCGGAGACCGTTGTCAAGGCCGTCGTTTTAGTCAAAGGTCGACGAAATAAAGTACTTATAAACGAAAAGTCGAACGGTGACTCTTGTACTGAGAAATGTATTGAATTTTCGCGGTTACACATAAATGCGCCAACCTTCGTACATTCGAGCGGGTTAAAAATACGACTTTCCCAGGGCGCCACCTCGGTGTTGGTTTGTTTCGGCTATGAAACCCTATGAAATAACTAGAAATTTAAAAGCAGAAAATGCTACCTGTGTATCAGAAAAATTGTACTTTTCCAGTTTTTAATTTTCATGTAATTATTTCAGATGTTTTCTTAGCCGAAGAAAAATCGACAAGGAAATAGCGTCTTGTAATGCTGTATGGGTTAAGAGCGCTTGGATTTTGGAATTACTCTACTTTTGAATGCAAAAAGTGGATATTTTTTTTTTATAAATTTTTGTAAATAATTTGCTTCTTTCAAGGCAAAAATGTAATGTTAGTTTAAACTCAACGTGTAAAATCGATCTGATTCTATAATTGATTTAAAAAAAAATTACTTTAAACAGAACATAGTAGTTAGAATTAATTAAAGTACTATATAGGTTTAATTATTAGATTCTCTTTTTCTCATTCAAAAACGAATACAAATCCAAAGTCTTGCGTGAATGTATTCAGAATTAAATATCTGACTCATGCTAATGCAATGGATTTCAGGGATAATTACGTACTTCAGCTTTTATTTTTAATTTGCTGTTATGAATATTTTTCATACTTCTGACTTTTAATGTTTTATTAGAACAAAATTAAAAGTTAAAGTTATTCGTATGATACCTTTAAAGCTTTTTTAAACTATTTTCACACAACCACTGCCTTGCATACCAGTAATGATTTTTTGCGATGACATTCCAAACATTTTGAAATTTTAGTTATCCTTTACTGTAGGACAAATTTTCAATAATATATTACACTAAAGTACTATCATCTTAGTGCTTCCGGTTAAATTTTAGAAGTTTAAAGAAGTGGTTTAATAAGTACTAAAATTCACAGGTACATAATCATAAATATAGAAGTTGTTGGTTGCCTGAACATAACTTCAGTGTCGAGAGGTTTTTCCGAAAGATGTGCACAAAGACATTTTCTGCTTTCTGTGTTCTATAGATTGTTAACAGTGTTAATTGAAATCTATTTAAAAAGATTATACAGAGTTTAATGTCATATATAAACAAAATTTTACAAAATGTTAAAATTTAAAAAAATATAGATTGTTTTTAATCTTTTAAATTTTTAAGTTTAAGTAATATTTTTATATATAATATATATATAGTTTATGAAAGTTTTTTTAATTACAATGCTACAGTGATCCTTTAGTTGTGATAAACATATTGACGACATTGTAAATTACTGCCATACGTTCCATAAGTAAGTTCAATTACTTAATTATTAAATAGATCAGTTTCTCAAAATTTTAATTTTTCTTATAAGAAAAACATGCTGTATACAAATTTCTTGAGCCTGCCTACCTTTGCAATGTGCAAAAAGTTCATTCTTATAATAAGTACAGTTGAGCATATTTACATTTTTATCTTGTTGTAGAGATAATTTTTTATATTTTTTTTAATAAGCATTGAAGACTGTATATTTTAAATTACAAATTTGAGAAACTGAAAACTTTAAAGTAAAGAAACTTTGCTGTTAAGAAATAACTATGTTTGCAAGACACTGGAAAGTTACGATGTAATAGTCAATTATTGTTAGTGTCATGCAAAACAAACTTAAAGACAATAAACGATTCTGTCCACGAGAAAATTGTTTTATTTTTATTCATTTCCACAGAACATTTCTCCAATTTTATTTTCATTTATTTTATCTCTTCTTAGTAGAAAATGTTTAATTTAATTACATAAGTTTACAAACCATTCAAAGTCAATTGAATAATTTCATCATCATTAGTATTGTAAGGATCAATCCTTCTGACAGGAGGTAAAGGTCTGATTTTACGTCCATGTTTTCCAGTTTTACGATGCCAAAGTCCACTTCTTGGCCTGTTACCTAATTCTCTATTTCTTTGGGCACTTCCAATTGGTGTCTCACCATGTAACTCATTCGATAATCTACCAACTGTAGCCATGCAGTGCTGATTGAGATTAAATTCTCTTTTACTTGGTACTTTTACTATTACTCTATCGCCTTCTTTTCTTACAATTGTGCCATAAGTTCCAGCTGCATGGATAAGAAAGCCTCCTAATCCTGGATATTTTTCTACACAGTTGACCAATGTACCAATTGGAAGGGCTCCAAGAGGATAAGCATCACCTTCATTTGCTAAAATGGGTATTCTGGGTATTCCTTTATGTGTTTTAATAATGTCTCCTTCTTTCATATTTATTGTTGCAAGAATGTACTTCATTTCTTTGCCACCTCCAATTAGAGCAACAAAAGACGTACGACATCCATCAAACAAAACTTTTAAGACCTTTTCTTCTTTTGGTGGTTCGTTGAGATCAGTCGGACCATCTCTCTGCCAATGAATCCAATGGTATTTTTGCTTTATTCCACCACCAATACCTATTGCTACAACTCGACCTATAATAAAACGTAAATCAAATTAGTTAATACATAACTTTTGCTTTCCACTACTAAATTATAGCAGAATAAACATTTACAGTTTATTAATTGTTGAAAATTTTTAAAGTTCAATAAAACTTAAACGTAAAAAATTACATTTTTAAATAAAAACAACATAATTTCATAAACATTGTTATTTTTAAAAAAGCATGCTCCATCGTCTGCTAAGAGCTTAAAAATCTGCCTTATCGACTCAAAACGGCAATAAATCCACAACATAGCAGAACTACTAGGCCGCTTTCCTTAAACTCTTAAAAAACAACTGTAAACAATCCCTGGACACATTTCCCAATCCTTGTTCCCAGGTCATCTATAAAACAGCGAATCCTCACCTGTAACAGGATCTCGTCCAGCCAGGTTCGTAACCTCCAAGGGCTCGACGGTGTACTCGTCTTTGAAATGCACGATTCTGCGAAAGGACTTGCCTTTAACTCCGGGATCGGGAATTTTCTTCAATTTGTAGTAATCGCGCGTTTGTTGCAGTTGACAAACCGCGGGGCCGGCGAGTCGGCCCAGGTCCAGGCTTCGCTGCCCGAGGAAAAGGCGAAGCACCGCGGATGCAGACATTTTTCGACTGCAGACACGATCGATGTGTGATAGCTCTACTGGTTTGGTTGATGGTAAGGTAGATCGGCGAGGTCGATATTGTCGTCATAGTGCGGGAATGTATGAAAATGCTCTTTTCATATTAACAATTACAAAAAGCTTGATTTTGCTTTTCATTTGTATATAATTAAAATAAGTATATCTTACAGAGCAAAATACGCAGAATATTAATTTTGAATAATTAATAAAAATTATCAATATAAATAAATGGACCTATAAATTTAGCAGTATATAATTTATTTTATAAATTTAATTTATAAATCTTTATCTAAAAACTTATCAAAATTCTTAGATAAGGAAATCTTAGATAAAGAAATGTTTTAATAACGGAGAAGGTATTAAAAAACTACATTCTAAAAAAATATATTTTGTACATCAGGATCCTTCACAGATCTTATCAAAATCAGATTATACGAGTATAACTAGACATAACTTTCAATAGATTTAATTAAAAAGTATTTAGTTAAAGTATTTAGTTGAAAATTATTATATACCAATAATTTTATTGTGCAGTGGATAAACAAAAAATCTGTTAAGCGTAAGTTTACATTTATTCTGTAAATAGGTTTGTTTTTTACGTATATTCTAAATCTACTTGGTTTCTTTCTTCAAAACGAAAATGATATTAGGCCACCAGTTGGTCTAATAGCACGATGCACGTGGAGGAACGCGGAGAACCGTGGAGAATAAATTAAGAAACGCCCAGACTGTGTAATTAAACTTCGTTGCATGTCAAGGCACTTAAATTTTAAACATACTTATCACTATTGTAGGAAAAAGTTTAAAATAAAATGATAAAATTAATAAATCAAGTTTTATCTTAGATTTAAAATACTTCGTGAACAATTAATTTAATTTCAATTCTAACAGCTACATTTGCGTTAAATGAAATTGCTATTGCAAAGTTTGTAATTCAAAAAAGTAAATAAAAATTTCAAATACACGGAGAAAAATGTTTAAGAAAAATTACTATTCTCGCCAGTAAATCGAGGACCGTCTTTCAATTAGGGTAAAAAATTACTATACTTTACATTAAATTTTACTATGCGTTTAGTCATTTTTGCTAAACTTTTAATAAAAATTACTAAAAATAAAACAAAAATTAATATAAAGTATAGTAATTTTTTTACCCTAATTGAAAACCTGTCCTCGATTTACTTTCGAGTATATAGTAATTTTTCTTAAAACGTTTCTCTCCGTGTACTCATTATTCAAGCATTTCATTTAAAATGAAGGTCTCCACCGCGACTGAAAATTTTCCGCTATAATCCTCGCTCAAACATTCAAATCGTCCAATAAACATCTCTAAAAAAACCGCTCGCCAAAACTACCCCTTCATTAACAAATCAGAAGGAAGGAAACCAGCACCCAGCCGTACTACATATAGAAAACTCAGCCGGCAGATCGCCTCCATCCGTGCGGCGCGAATTTCACTCCGAGTTATTCAACGAGCCTCGAATAAGGTGGAAAAGAGAGAAGAAGCGCGAGAGGAGCCGGGAGCGAGGGGCGGTAATAAATGGGCAACACGAGCGCTTATAAGGGAGAGAGAGAGAGCAGGTAATCTAAAGCTCCGGAAGGGGCGGCCTGCTGCTAAGACGCCCCGACTCGCGTGCTCTCCTCCGTCGCGACGGAACTTCCGCAATTACGGCGTAAATTTGCGAATTGAGAGCGTTATTTTACCGAGGCTACGCTAATTTTGAAAAGTTTTTTAGAAATTTTTTTTTTTTTTTTTTAGATTTTTGCTGCAAGCGGTACAATTGTGTCACGCGATTTATTAGAAAAATGTTTGTACTCAAATATTTTTCAAAAATAGAATCAAGCACATTTACTTGAATAAAACATCCATATGAAATATTTCTTAATCCGAAGCAAAACAAAGCATTCCTCAAGCACCCCGCAAAGTTCACCGGAAAACTCCCGAAAAAACGCCCGGACAACGGGTGCACAATTCAGCTCGAGGAGCTTGCGTGCGGAGGAGCGTCGCGGGAGGGGGGGGGGAGGAAAAGCTCTCGAGCGCGGGGAGGTAAGGTATATAAGGTGGCTAAGATGGCGGACAATTTGCCGCTCGACTACTCTTGCCCGCTTGCAGCACACACACGCCTCGGCCCCCTCCCGCCCGCTCTCCTCGGGTAATAGATGTTCCTCCTTTGCGAGATAGAGAACTTGAGCGCGGCGGCGGCGGCGGCCGCACTTATATACTCCCCCGCGTGTATTACGCACGCGCGCGCCTGCGCGGCCGACCGCCTCTCTGGGCGGTCTTTTCTTTGAGGACGCGAAAGGCTTTGCTTTGTTGCCGCGTTGCTTTTGTAGGTGGGACGAGGGGGTAGGGCCCGGGTTCGGGATTTGAGTTTGGGCGAGTTTTTGGTATTTTTGTGCCTTGGAGATGAATTCGGTGATAGCGGCGTTAGGGATTTGGCGGTGCGAATTTTTTGGGAACGGAAGTTTTTGGCGCAGAGCTTGCATCCCGTGATGATTTGATATATTTATTGAGCTCAATTAATGCTTTTGTATTATGGAAGAGTTTGAAGTTTCTGTAATGTTACGAATATTTTTAAATAAAATTTTACAGAAATAAAGCCCAGAGAAGTGTATCCTTATAAAAACAAAATGTCCTTCTCTTTGATACCATTTTTATGTACAAATATCTGCAGGAAAGTTTATTCATAAACTATATAAAATGAATGAATTTTCACGACAATTTTTATGCGCGCCATAAAAGTTCCGTCGAATAATAGTTTCGAAAATCCGCACGTGTATAAAACAAGCTCTTAAAAAAGTACATCCACGCGCGACTCTAAAATTTCTAAAACAAAACCAAGCCCAAATAATTAAACCAAAATCTCGATCCACCTCCTGCCTCAAAATTTCCATATCCGATATTTACCCCGCATAAAATCTTACATCCACCCGAGATATCGCGTATCTCCCGGCTGATTCAGAATCAAAATTAGTTTTCGAACTGGTCCGCGCCGGCACGTCTACATTTATGGAGCCATTACGCGCCCGGCGTAAAAACGTTGGCACGTACGTACATGCACGCGAGCGAGTATATAGAGACGCGGGTAATCTTGCTCTCGGCGGCTCGGGGGTGGGGCGGCGGATCGTCGGGAAATCCGAGACGAGCGAGCGGACACGTTTTCCGCTGTAATAAATAAAGAAGGTTATGAGCCCGGGAGAGAGAGAGAGAGAGGATACGCGCCGGTGCTTAAAGGCTCGCGCTCCTCGCTGTAAAGGAGGCGCGACTGCGCACTTCGACTCGGGGCTAAGTAAAGTGGCGCCTCTCGGCTTTTAGATCGATTAGAAATAAAGTTTCCGAGCTTTTGGGGATCTCGGGGAAATGGGAGGTTTTCGATATGATGCGGTGTCGAGTTTCAATGCGGAATGGATATTTTGCAGTATTGATTTTATTCTTTAAACGGTGGTTAAGTAAGGCTGCTTAATTTTGGAATTTAAAATGCGAATTGGGAATACACCGATTTGCTCAGACATTAACGTATGCAATAATTTTAACTGGCCAGTTTATTAATACTTAACTTCCCAGTTGAAAAAATCAGTCGGATTCAGTCTGAATCTACATGAAATCAGACTGAATCCACGTGGAATCAGACTGAATCAGATTGATTTTTCTAACTGGGTTACTATTATATGTAGTACAATTATATTATACTGAATATTTGAAAGCATCGATCACTTACTCCTAACTTATCCTTATTACTTAGATATTAACATACGAAATAATTTAAACTGGCCAGTTTATTAATCTTAACTTACTATTATAAGGACTAGTAATTGCATTACACTGAATCATTGTATTATGCTGTATTGAAAGCATTCATCACTTAAAAACGTTCATAAAAAATGCTTGTTACACCAGAGTTCCTTTTTTAAAAGACGCCTCTAAGAATCTTGCACTAATTGCATTCATAAATGTATCGATGATAATGCAGCCGTATACTGCTTTGCAAACGGAGATTTAACGAACCATGAAGAAGCGGTTGAACATGGCCAAATTGATGGTAGAGGAGAAATTACTTTGAAGCTGGAACTACGGTATTTACGTTGATAAAAAAATATTGTTTTACTGCATGCTGTTAAGCTGCAGAGTCTAATCACTTCATTATTTTCTTGTACTTGCAGTAATTTTGCTGGTTTGTAATTCAAAATTCATTTAGTTGAATCTAAAATTCTGTGTACTTAATTGATGATTGGACACTAGCTGAGCGTTGCCAGACGTACTCTCCATGACTTCTTGAACTTTCGCAAGATTTTCCAAAAAATGATTGTTAAGTGCGTCTAATCTACTAATATATTCCCCTCTGGAAGATGTTTTTATAATTAACAAATTATCATAGAAATTTATTTTGCGCAATTACTTACATTTTAAAATTCGAGCTTGCTAGTCGCCGATATTCACTGTCATGTACCATCATATAACTCCTCATACTGTACATAAATATAAATATTGATTGTTGATATTAGAGTAAATTAAGTAAATTATTAATATCAGATATATTTTTTTTGACTTACCACAAAATATGCTCAAGTACACCAGCATAAACTCTATCCATGCCAGTGTTAGCAGCCATTGTAATAATTATTTTGAGTTCAATACTTGGATGTAAAAACGAAATTAATTAAAAGTAAAATTAAATGTTTGACAATGCTAATCCTAAGCTCTGTAAACTAAATAAATAAAGGTATTTATAAATTTTTGTTTGACTAAAGAATGTATAAATTAAGTAAATTATTAATAGAGATATATTTTTTAACTTACGCAAAATGTGATTAATTACACGAGCATAAATGTTTTCCATGCTAACGTTAGTAGACACTGAATTATTTTGAGTTCAATACTTTAATGTCAAAATGAAACTGATGGCAAGTTGGTCAAGTTCTGTTTTGTTATGAAATTAATTTCTTATTCATAATATGTAGTTATTATTTATAAACAGAAAACGATGGTATAAACACAAATCACTGAATTTCTCCTCCTAGCTATCCAATACAGAAAACGAACATTTCGAATACTTATTTGCGTAAAATCTAAAACAATTATCATAATTTTCTTATTTTCAAATTTATTCTTTAAGCTAATCAATATTACTTTTTTTATTAACTCTAATATTTTTATTATGAAAAAATTTTTGTAGTGTAAAATATTATTTTACGTACTAAAAACAATAAAAATCTTATCTTATTAAAACTCTAATTGATAATAATCACACACATTTAAAAGATTAATTATTGCATAAAGTGCTTTGAGAAACTTCTTATACAAACGATAGTTATCTTAAAGATTTTAGACTTTGATTTATACTCTTAAAATGATAGAGCAACTATGATACGTTGATTTCGATAAACCTTCCGATAAATTTAGTTACCAAGGTGAACTTTTTGTCAGTTATCTGAAAATTTCTTAAAAAATATTCTAAAGATTTATCGTTACGTAAATGCAAGCAAATCAAACTAAATCAATGAAAAGAACAAAATAAATACGTTTTATCCTCAGTATAGAATTTCTACCCTCATTTTGGAACACGCATTTAAACGCCCTTGTAGTTCCACCCCCGACCACATCACAAGCTTCCTCCCCACTCCTTCCATTCTCCTCATCTCCGTCATTACTCGGTATAATTGCCCTCTCCTAAGTCGATTTCGTCCTCTTCGTTACCCCCACCCCTTCGGCACAGACGCGCAAACGTGCCTCTCTCTCTCTCTCTCTCTCTCTCAGAATTCATGTCTCTTTTAAGCATTCCGTCCGCCATCTTCTCACTTAATAAAATAATTACCTTGAGCCAATTAAGCGACCCTCAACTACCTCGCGTTCTTTAGAACGAGGCTTTGTGCGTCGGAAATAGAGAGAAGAAAAAGAGAAAGTATGAAATCAAAGTAGGTGTTATGTCGATGAACACTTCCATTAATGATAAAGAGTATTATCTTAAAACTTAAATATTTCTTAATTTGTCTCTTATAGAGTGAAAATTAAATTCTCTATGATGATTTTTAAAACAAAATTAGATTTTTAGTTTAGAAAGATTTTTCCCTTAATATTAATTTATACAAATATGTTAATATATTTGTTCTTTACAATAGATTGCTTAATATTAGATTCTATTTATCGAATTTTTTCAGCAATAAATTTTAAGAGTTTGATTGAAAAATATTGTTAGATATATCAATGAATCATTATTTTATCAACGTCTATTTAGCTTTTCATCTACGTAAAATTTAGAAAAATTTGATTATTGAAAATTGCAAGCAAGAAAACGTCAACCTTTTCAAATGAATAATTCATAATTAAAGTGTCATAAGGTTTGATTTTATTATTGGCATAATACAATGTTCAATTCGTAATACAGTCAATTAAAGACTTTCAGTGGTTAATCGAAACCGTAGAGAAAGACTTGAAATTTTTGTATGTTATTCTTTAGTTAAAAATAAGATTACATTATTTTTTTTCAGATTTTTTTTACCTCACGGTTTTCGAGAAAAAAATTTTTGAAAATTGAAGTTTTAAGATGGGCTCTTACGGAAAAGAGAGGTTATGAAGCGCTTAAACGTAAGAATTCGTGACAAAAACACGTAGAGATTAAGTTAAAACAGCAATAGTTTTATAGAAAAACAATCAAGGAATCAAAATG
>UCOL01002781.1:0-23114 GCA_900474335.1 Ormyrus nitidulus | reverse complement strand
TAAGTGTATAATATTTATTTTTATGTATATAATTTATTTTTTTTTGTTACAGATGATTTTCTTCAAAATTTTTTTTTGGTGTAAGACCCCCTTAAATAAAAAGAATAATAAGCCAACGTACTGAATAAAAATATTCATAATTTTAAGATTTCACTCTTTAAATCATGAAAATATATTGCGAAGCATATGCGACTGCATTTCAATGAAAAATCCATGAAGTATTGCAGCAGTTCGCACTTTTCTCCACTCCCTTAGAAATTATTATTGATCGAACTTATTCAATAATTATTCAAATATAAAACTACAACTATTATATTCACGTTCAATGATAAAACCTGAAATTTAAGGTAATTGTCACGGAACAGTCGCGCAAAATTTTCATTTTATTCAAGCACCTATTGTATAACATGATTTACAGCTCAATATTGTTATAATGTACCATAAAGAGCGCTATAATTTTAAAATGAAGGAGAAAATTTGAATAACGAGAAACGGCTGCATAAAGTCCTATTTTTTTTTTTTTTTTTTTTGTGAATGTGTGTGTTGAACTTGCAATAAAGACTCGAAAAAATTTGTGCATTAACCATGACAAAACAAGGCCAGGTAAAAACTTTGCAGAGGAAACTGTTGTTTTAAAGAAAAAGTTTAGTAGTAAAAAAATATTTCAAAACAACTGGTGAGCTTGCAAATTTTTACGACGGAATTTTTTGCCGAAGGTGTAAAACTAGATAATAAAAATATTATTCAAGCGAGAGGCGAAAAATTCCAGGAACTTTCTTTGTCAACTGCAAGTCGATGAAATTCACTATTATTAGAGGTCGAAATCAGGCGAGCGGTCAAATCGAAAAAAAAACCTCGGCAATAAAAGAAGTTTTCGCGGCGTCCTGCGCTTTACTGGGCGAAAAGCTGTCCGCGGCCCGATAAAATCATAATCCCCTCGGCATCCTCGAAATCGTACTTTTAACGACGAGAGCCAGCCTTGACCTTCGACTGGATCGGTCATTTTCTGCGAGGGTGGCGACAAGGGAATACCTGCGCAGTCCATTCCTTTCTTACATTTTTCTTGCAGGTCTTTTTTTCGACGCTGCGCGCTTTATTTTTAACTCGCGAGTGGTCTATTTTTAGCCGAGTACAGTAGTGGCTCGCGCGAGGAAAATCTTTGTGTTATTTTGGACTCTTTTTACGTGGCTAAATAGGTTGCCGGGTGCCGTGGAGGGGCTTTGTCGCAAGTTTATTCTTTTCTTTCCGATTGTTTCGCCGAGTGTTTTCCGACGCTGTGTTTTGGGATATTAATCTTTCAGCGAGGAAGCTTTATTGAAGGGTTCTCGATTTTGGCCGTTACGCCAAATTATGTATCTATTATCCTAAATACCATTTTACAAAAACGTAATGATTTCTCAAAAATATGTATTCGTATTGCGAATTTTTCCGTTATCAATTTAAATGCACGATATAATCTTCAATTTCAATTTACGGAGGCAGATTATCGTTCCTTAAATATAAATAATAAAGTTAGCTCGTTTAAAGCAGTTTTGAATCCCCTTCGATGAATCGCATCTCGGGAGGTTCGCATTTGTATATGAAAAGCATACCTTATAGTGACTGCTGAATTGACCAATCAGCGTGAATCATTCGGTGCGAACCCGCTGTGCGATTTAATGCAGCCGCATAAAAAGAAGTCAGCAAATTTAGAAGAATCAAAAACTGCCCGCGGTACGTCAATGCGGCTTAATAATTGATAAGTGACTAGTTACAGTACAAAGCAGCATTCAAATTGAAAACAATCGTTCGAATGGAAAATGTAAATGGAGCAGTAAATTCGCGTTAGAAGAATGGATGTTTTTATACCGACTGCGTGCTACACTTTTCCCTAGCAGTAAATTTTAACTACACCTCTAAAGCTAAATTTTCTCGAAGGAAGGGAAAAAAAAAATAAAAAAAAAACTTTAGAGCGAATCTTGTAGGGGTGAAAAATCACCTCCAGCAAAAATTAAATTTACGCCGTAAATGTCATTAAATCTTTTTACACCCAATTAGAACATCTTATATATACGTCATCCCTCGTTTCCGTCATCACTTTTTACTTCGATGTCGAATAATCCCTTCTTATAACGAAATTTCGCTAAAATTCCTGACGTTTGTTGCAACGTCCGCGGCGCGTAGATGACTCCTCCTAATACTTTACAAGAGTTTTTGAATTATTCTTGACGTTAACAGGACTTGTAAACTTCCCGCGAATTAAATCATTTTCAAACTATTTGTATATGGTTTCGCTCCAAATTTGAATGAAATTCACCGGAGTTAAGCCAAGCAGCATTCCGCCTCTTGTTTGATTATACAAACATTCTTGAGATACTCCGAAAAGCCAATCCCGCCGAGTTTCTGCATTTGCATACACGTCAGCTCCAAAATTCACTTCCCAAACAATCGGTTAATCATTTCCCCGAGCTCCGCCGCCGTGGGAAAGCCAGCGAATTCTTTTCCCTTTCGCTCGTCGAGTCCTCCGGCCCCGAGAAGCGGCCTAAAATCAGCCGTCCGCGCCCTAAATCACAGCGTCAGCGTTTCCGGGATAGAAAGAAAGAAAAAAAGCTCGCGTGCTCGTCGGTCCAATTATCCGCGTCGCTTGTCCGAGGTACGAGCGAGCTTGCAGCCCATTGAGTGTGTACACTCGTATATTATAGGTACGCGCGAGAGGCAGGTTGCGCGCGACGATCCGCGCTTGGCGCGCGGTGGTGGGGCGGCGGCAAAACACGGGGAGAGATAGGACAACGACGCTGGCGAGCCACGCGAGCGCCTCAGTACCCGTCAGGCTTCGGCGTTGCGTGTGCTGGCCGTCGGCCGAGAGAGCTTTTTTTTCGACGTACGCGCGCGATTTCTCCGCCTTTAGCCGAGTGTGCCGTCGTCGTTCCTTCGCTTGTTCAGTGTGTTCCGGAGAAGGGCCGAGAGAGAGAGAGAGAGAGCTGGTAAATAGACGAGGAGCTGCGTGTACAGCCGCCGAGTAACGAGTTGTCGGTCTTGAAAGCGCAAGGCTGGTTTTATCAAAATTGTTGCGCCGCTCGCGGCGGACTTTGCTTAATCGTGATTAAGGGACTACTGCTCGTGCCTCGGCGGCGGGGGATGCGAATACAAACATCGGCGAGCTGGTTATTTTATATTCGGCCGGAAAGGGCTGCTTATTTTACCCGTTTCTCGGGGAAAATTTATACGGAAAGGAGAAACGAGATATTGACAGGCGATAATCTATATAAATGTAAACCGGACAAAGACGCATGTCGCCCGATTTTAGATAACAAATCGCTTCTGAAACAAAAAAAAAGTCTCCGAGAGGCAGATCGCCGAGCTGTGCGAGGGTCTCCCCGCGCGTCCGTTTGCGCGCAGTGTTTTCGTTATCGGTAAGAAACGAGGGAATTATGCCTCCCGAAGCCCTCGTTAATAGATAAAGAACGGCGGAGGCGGGAGGGCAACGAAAAACGGACTAAAACTGATCGATACAATCGCAAGCGATTCTTCGACGTTTATCGGCTTTCTGAATAATTTCGAGCCTGGACGGATAATTACATTGAAAAATTGACAGTTTATAACTTTCCCAAGCTGCTCGATAGTTCGCTCGGCCGTTCTTAAATAATTGATCTCGGCTCGTAATCTACGGACGCTCGGGAGAACTTTCCTGCGAAGAAGCTCGCTTTTAGAAAAGTTGCAAAGAAACGTCGGTGCACCGCCGTCATTAAATAATGCACTTGGTTCGAGAATTAGAGAGGGTTGGGATAAACGTTCGATTCCGCGGAAGCCGAAGTCGCAGATTTTAATTAAGGGTACAACGGGGTTAATTGCGCCCGCGAGCCTTGAAACAAATAACGCATTCGGCGCGGCAGCGGGAAGACAATATAAAACATATTCGCATTCCGAGTCCTTGATTCCTTGTTTAGGAAAAATCAGCTGACTGCCTCGGGGCGCGTCTCGAATCAACCTGCAGCCGCGATTGTGTTTTTGGGCGTTTGTGCGAGGAGGCGAATATTCAGTGCACGTTTTAGACGTGACGCGGCAATTGAAAAAGCTACAGTTTCTTTTTTGTTCACGATTTTTTGCATAATATGGTTTGTTTGCTTTCGCGACGTAACCACGAGGTAAACGCTTTTTTTTAAATCAATTTTGGGATTATTCAGAGAAGTAATTTTACAACCGTATTACAAAGATTATAGGAGAGACTCATATCCCGATACTATTAAGAAGAAAGATTGGGAAAATAAAAGCCCTACGATTATAGTTCTGTAATTGAATTAAAAAACTTAGATTCCATTTTTCTATACCCGAAGTGTAACGAGACGACGGAACGTCAAGGACTGCAGATGCGGTGCAATCACGTCGGGAAACCGTAAACTTTTATGCGAACTTTGAACTTTTAGTCACGAATTTAAGCACTCCGATTGCACTGCGCCGAGTTAGGCTTTCGTACAAGAAATACATTCGTTAAGATTTCCCACTTCCAATCTGCAGATCGAAAGCTCATTCGCGAATAATTAC
The DNA here is from genome assembly GCA_900474335.1 of Ormyrus nitidulus. Taxonomy (NCBI): domain Eukaryota; kingdom Metazoa; phylum Arthropoda; class Insecta; order Hymenoptera; family Ormyridae; genus Ormyrus; species Ormyrus nitidulus. The sequence continues at coordinate 18,593 of UCOL01002781.1, read as the reverse complement.
CGCATTCACGTGAAAATGTGATATTTTTAATCTCACGTAACTTGTTCTTTCTTTTCTTTTAGTTGAAAAAGTGGCGTATGTGTTCTTTTACGCGATGAGTATAAAAAGGACGTGATATAAAATATTGCAGTCTTGGAAATTACACTTAAAGTTTCCCGAGTAACTTTTACAGGAGTAATTATGTATAACTTTTCAACCAGCTCATGGCTTCGGTATTGCTTTACTTAATTTTATAAGCCAGTCTGCAAACTGGATTATTTTCACAATTTTTCTCGCGCCCAGAATATGTGAACAATGTGTTTAAAAAAAAAATGTTTTTTCATTTAAAAGTTCGCGTACGAAACTACTGAAAGCTTTTACAATGTCAACGTGACCTCTCGCGTTACGCACGTTTTTACGGGAAGAAGCGCGAGCGCTTCAATATTCTTGCGACGTCCTTCCCTCCCATTCCTTAATTTCAGCAAAAACGTAGCAAAATTAAAAAAAAAAAGAAAAAAAACTCGTTCCACAAAATCGAAGGTCGCTCCGTAAAGACCGGAGAAAAAAAGACCGCGCGACCGAGCCCGAATCAAATGTCGAACTGTCAGCGCCGAGATTTCTTCCCCTCGCGAATCAAGGCTACCAAAATCATCGGAAACTTAACCCACATCCCCCGGGCACTTTGGCGAAATTAGCCGTAGGGTATAAAGAGGAACCGCCCGTCTGCTTCCAGATATCTCGAGAGAGGAGGGGCGAGAAAGGAGTAACAAGGGTCCGAGGCTGTCCGACTGAAAAGGGGTGGGCCCCCGCCATAAATGTGGGAGCCGGAGCTCGTCGGACGGGCGAACGGCGATGGCGATGACGTCGACGGTGCCCTGGTACAGTAATCATGAGCAGCAGCGCGGCGGACGCGGCGGCGGCGGGGCCGCGCAGCAGGCAAAGTCCGCGGCGATGAGCATCGCCGGCAACACCGTCGCCTGTCCGCCCAGCAGCTTCCCCGACAAGTTCCAGGACTTTTTCGCCGCCCTCAACGAGGACGTCGACGATCTTACCAATATGCTCGAGGATAAACTTATACCCAGGTATATAGACTTGGCTCTCTCCTCTTTTGGTAATTGGATATTTCGCCTTTTAGGGAGTCTGCACGCTCGAGAGTTCGGGTTACGCGGAATGCAGGAGGCAATGCTCGTAATTTGCTACCGCGTTTCACTGGGATAAATTCGTGCAATTGCGCGGAAAAAATCAGTTTTTGCCGTGATTATCGCGAGCAGGAAGCTGGAGACTATTAAAAGCAGTTTATTGTAAAGAATAAAAAAAATTACCAACTGGATATTATTCCAAACTTTATTATGCAGCTTTTATTTTCTGTAAAAGAACGAAACTGGCGGCACGTGCTCGCGATGCCCGATAAATACGCTCGGCCTGTGTCATTATTCAACTTCGTAAAATCGCTTTTAACTATCCGAGCCGAATGTTTATTTTACAGCTTTTAATAAAACTTGAAAAACAACTTTAGTTAAAACGAAGCTAGCAGAACGTGTAGTGGAAATGCAATAGGTGCTAGTCAGGTTCGTAAAATCTAGCCCCCGATACCTCGGTAAATAATAGCAACTCAATACACCATCGTCTTGCCAATTCTAAATAAAACTCAATAATATAACATATTGCGCGATACATCAGAAACGTATATTTAGATATAACGTAGCAATGTACGGTAGAACGAAAGGAAATGTAATATATTTTTAAGAAATATTTCAAAAAATAATAGCCCCGTCGGCGTGTACCGGAGATATAGTATAAGCGGCGCATTCACCGGCTGCATGCACGAGCAGATCATGCCGGGAACACGCGCACATTTTTATAATATTAAATCAAGACCGAAATAAAGCGGTCTGGCAATGTTGGAGGATTTTGAGCGTGCAAAAATTTTTTCAGTGTGGCGCCCCTACATAGTTTTGTTTACGAATAAAAATTATTAGGCTGTAACGCTTAAGGAACTAACCCTGAAATGCAATGTTTTCGAATTATTACTCTAAATATACCTGTGTATTCCAGGAAAGCACCGATAATTATTGATTTCAATATAGAAATTAATATTTTCGTTCTTAATTTGTTTGAATAACGTCAAGTTTTCCACGTTGAAGCTGACAAATGTGACGTTGAAATGTACTTTTTAAGTAATTAGGAATTAAAGCATTTTCCTACTCTACTTTGATACCTATCAAAATATTAGGTATTCACATTTTTTGGATATCGTGGGCATATCGCGGCACTGTGATTAGACTTTCTGTATAAATACTGAAATCATAAGCTTTGTTGACGTATTGAAATTGAAATCCTCGTTAGTTCAATTTCCCCATCTTAGGCGGCAGGCTTTACTGTGGATACCGCGGCCGGTTTCCTGGAAGCTTCCAATTAAACTAAGCTTGCCCACTTTTGTGCGCTGAAACTCAATTAGCGCTCGTCAAAAATAAGCGATATATATTCGGCCCCTGAGACAGTATAAATTCGATACAAATTAGTTACTGTTTCGCACACTTAGCTAATCGGATTAAACCTGTGTCTCAATTCGTACAAATGACTACCGCGGGGGTAATATACGGCCTTTAAATCATTGATCGCGAGTGTCTCTATGCCGTGGTACTAATTGAAAAAGCCTTCTCGTTTATAAACTCTCTTCTTTTCGCGCTCGGTCAGAGGACAATTTGACGTTACAACGTAGTTGAACACAAATATGCCACATGCAAGTGGCTTATCTGCGGTGCCTCCGTCTCGAGCAGCAACCGGCGCGTGTTTTCATTGAAATGCGAGACAAAATTCTCAGCCCCATTGTTGGCGAGTCCTTGTGTATCGTTACATATTCGAGCGAAAAATTTTACGATAGATTAAAAAAAGTCCCGCGTATATAATATATATACACCTCAGACAACTCGCGCGGCAATAAATCTCGGGCATCTCTCGAGAATCTTGGGGAAGAAAGGAAAAAAGAAATGCATATACGTATGAGGTGTCGCGCAAATTTCAAACCTGATTTGCAAGCCAAAGGGGCAGAATCTTCCCTCCGTCCCTCTCCGTTTTTATCGATACGAAAGCCGCTCGACTGCTTTCGAGCGCGTCAAGATATAGACTCAGGACTCGATGTGTATACGTGGGATATTGCAGACAACGCAGATTCGAACCTCTGTGTCGTTTGTGACTCACTTGCGATGCAAATCGTCAAAAGAGTGCTTTTTGCACTTTATCCTTCTTTATCTCTCTTTCTTGTCGCCTTTGAATTTATTTTCGAACTCGGCGCGATTATGCATTCGCAGAAGTAGTATTTATCCTTTTCAATTATCAGTGAGATAGGGGTTGAAGTTCCAAGAGGGCAATTGCTTTTTCACAGAATTGAAAGATTCAATTTTCTTCTCAATCACTGATCCGAATTCAGTGAATCTTTTTACCGTTCTGGATATTATATTCTACAGTGAGCTGTTGGTTATTCTTTTAATTTAAAAATTAAAAGAGTCTCCAGGACGTCATTGGCATTTATTTCAAATTATAAACAGAAGTTTCAGGCAGATTAAACGCTTCATCAAAGACGTAAATAAATAAACTCGAGAGTAAGCCCGATTGAGTTTAACTTTCGCAGATAACCGGTGGGTTAATCTTCGCTGATTTAAAAGTCAAATTGAGAAATTCAAGCGTTTCCAGCGTAAAAAAAAAAGCGCGCGCGACTCGGGCGGCAAGCATCGGCGGAATTAAATCGAATCATGCGACGAACCGCGACTCCGTCACGTTCGCCTAATCAAAGAGCAATCGATTTATGCTAATCCACGACGAAAGAAACCGCGGATATTCCCGGTTTACTGCTTTTTCCCCACTCGAATGGACGTCGTATGCAAGCGTCTGTTGTATGCTCCTTTGAATGGACGGCTTTCCAGATATTTACATTGGGTCGCGCACGCGCTTTTCGAATTTTCCTTTTGGTGTATATACGGTAAGATTTAGAGTGGATGAGTTTCTCCCTCGAATGGGTTCTTTTTCGAACGGAAATAAGTTTGATATTCCGTTACTTGCCAAATGTTTTTAAGAGGCAACGTTGGGTGTCAGTCAATTTTCGTAAGAAAATGAATATTGACGGACAGCCGCGTCTTGTATACAGGAAGAATCTTTTGAAAAATAATTTTCTGTTTATATTTAGTTAACTTGAGCAGAGTTCGTTGGAATTATTTCGCTAAGGTGCAGGTGTTAAAAAGAGCTCTTAAGTAAGATGTATAAGAGCTTTTGGCCAGGAATAATTGCAAATTATACCGAGACCCTTAATTTAATGCTTAATGCTTTGAAAGATATTCACTTTGGTCTACTTGGGAGCGATCGCAATAACAGACGAAACAATACGAAGTTGGCCTTTAAATTTAATTATAGAGATACATTTCGCAAGTTGAATGCGGATGCGTACGCCAACTTCGTGCTGTTCTGACAGTTCTCGACGTTTATAACTATGTGGCAACTTGAAATAGTTAAACCCGTCTACGTCGAATGCGCAGTAGCACATAAAGAATATGAGGTCAGTTTCGACGATGATCGTCTGCATTTTTACGGCGATTACGTTTACATTTTCAGTTCTGAGAAATTTTAACGAGAAGGATGTGTTTTGCTGTAGTTGTTGAAGAATAAATGGCGAATACATTTTAAATATCTCGTATCAGCTTGAATAATGGAATAACAATGGGGCCTGAAAATGTAAAGAAACATAAATAAAGTGAGGAGGGCACACATTGCAAACAATACATGTTTTAAATTATGTAACGGCGCGCATTAATGAACGATGTAATGCGGAGATGCAATATTTTAAAATCGTGACCAGGTATAAACAGTATTTCATAATTATAATTATTTCATAATTATAATAGCAGCTGCAGAATTTTTATATTCCGTACAATATTTGCATAAAACAATTTTCAGGCGCACTTTCACAATGCGATCTCACGCTAAATCTCTTCTCGAGCGTTTCCTCTTACAAAAAATATATACGCCCTTAAAAATATTCCTCATCCAAGTGCGATGCAAAGCAAATGCGATTTTCGCTTAAAGTCTCGCTTATATCACTCTGCGCTCGAACGAGTCAAACGCCGCTCGTCCTCCAGAGGCGAAGTCTCTCGAAGCGGCTTTGCGCGCGAGAGCGATTCAAATCAGACGTGGGATTAGAGAGGCGCGACTCGCGGGGGAAACGAGGAGCGGTGCACTTAAGGTCCGAAGCAACGAATTTCAGGCGGGAGAGAGGGCCTGAGTTCACCGACGCATTTTCGTCCGTAATTACGCCGGCAATTGCACTTCGATTCGCGGGATTAAAGGTCGAGGCCTGATGCTTTTCGAGGCGGGAAAGAAGCTATTGTCTTTTCGGCAAAGTCGGCTTTGCTCCAGAGGACGGATAAACAGGAAAGTAGCTGTTGTATTTTTTTTTGTTCCTTGAGTAAACGTTTATGCACTTCGGTTTTAGAAGCTTTTCCTTATTTTTTCAGTGAAAGTGGATTTGAATTGGGACTTTCTGAAATTTCAAGTGTGCCGCGTTTTTCGTTTTGGCACGTGGCAGTGTTGTGTCGTAATTATCATAATTTTTTGTTATTTCCCTTTAACGTGCAATGGCCTCAATTTGGAGCATAACATTTTAAGCTGCTTTGGAATGTTAATGTTATTAAATACCAGATTCCGAAAACGCTACTTTTTATGTTTAAAAATAAATGTGAACGAAAGCGTTAAAATTTTATGGTGGAAAAAATTATTCTCGCCTTTAAAGTTTTATACTTGGAAATAAAAGCAAGAATGACATTTTTAACATTGGGAATAAAAGTAGCTTTGAAATCGACTTATTTCTTCCATTGCAGATTCCGATTAAATGGAAAGGTCATAATGGTATTCGCGAAATTTCCACATTCCAAACCTCCAATTTATAACGTACGAATGACTTAAATAAGAAAAAGTTATCGAAATTTCATCGAAATACCAACATTGAAAACTTTAACGCTTAATCAAGCTTTTTCATCAGACAGCCATTATTTAAAAAGTATGAACATATAAGAGCCATTAATTTCGATTGCATCTATAATAAAGGGCGTATATTCATTATAGGAGCTCCAGTCGTAATTCTCGCTTTACATAATTACGTAATACCCAGACATATGAGACTAATAAGCTCGAGGTTGGTACTATTTGCATTTACTTAGGGTAACGAGAGTTTAAAAGGAACAAAAAATGCCGGAGCTTATTACTATTATAATAAGAAAAAATTGCTTTCACAAATTTCTCAACGAATACCTGCAGTTGTTTGCATCGAGTTCCGCTAATAAAGATCCTTATTAGCATAACTCGATTTACTTATTAACCTATACATACATATATAATACGACTATCAGCAGTAATTCTGGCCTTGAAACCGAAGCCTATTATCTCTTTTCCCCGAATTCGCGTTATTATTCACACGAGACGTATATAACGTTAATAATTCTGAAGCAAAATATTCTACACTTGGCATGCATTGATTTTCTCTTACAAGTCTTCATCTGACCAATAAATATGATTTCTGTCCCGCAAGTCGATCGAGCGCCGAGAAGTACTTGACAAGCGATCTCGTTAACAGAGGAGGAGGAAAAAAGTGCTAATTACCAGTTTCCCAATTTCCAAGATCGCGAGCTTATCTCTCAGTTATCGAGCTCTTCAGATGTCCAGACGAAATTTCGTTTCTACAATTAATCAATGGCTCACTTGCTCTCGAGAGGCAGAACGAGCCTCTGCAGACGTTCATTTCTTATACACCTCTGGATAATTTTTTCTGATCAAAGGCGAGATCGCAAAAGAAATCGAATATCAGACGTCGCCGGTTTTGGCGTATTTTAGTCATTCAGATTTTTGCTTTAACAGGCAAACATTTTATTAGTTCAAAAAGTTATTAGTTCGTTACTACTCGTTTCTGTGAAATTGGGTAGTTGGAATGGAAATGCGTACAGAGATTCGCGGTATCTGTTTCTCATGGCACGAATTTAATTATAGAGTTAACGTCGGTTGCGTTATTTCCTCTAAAAAGAGAATACCTATATATGCGGCTGCGATATTACATTCACAAAACTACACTCGTATTAAATTGAACATCCCGTAAAATCCGATAACTCCGTCATGGAAATGTTGATATAAAATATTTATCTTATCGGGGTAAACAGGTGTTCTGATATATGTCCTCGAGTTTCCCCATTACACATTTCACGAAAGTACACATAGTAAACCTACGTAATTTAATTAAATCTCAAGAATTAAAGCCAGAACAATTGTATAAGTAAGTTTTTTCCCTGAATTTGTATCATGAAGCAGCTAGTTATGGTTGTTGCTGTTTAATTAAATTTCGTTAACCTTCTTTTTTTAATACTGTGCACAAAGAACTGCTCGAGGGTTCATGGAGAAACAATTACGTTGTTACGCAAGGCAACAAGCGTGTCGACAAGACCAGCATTCTCGTTTTCAGTCAGGCCAAAGGGACTGTCGTATTTCAGCCCTTCCAGTTTTCGCTCTTGAGGAAAATTGTTACTTGTACATTTCTCGGAGGAACGAAGCTTATTTACTTTAGAATGGAAAAATTATTATTTTTAAGCTGAATTAGCTTCTTTTGTATTAAATTTCAAAAAATTTTTTCTAGATCAAGCGAGATTCTTTTTACGGATATTCTTCCCGAGTCTGTAAAGCTTTTATGCTCCAGATGTAAACAGAAATTTTTTCATCATCACTGACATTAATATTTCCCGCTCCTGGGTATTCTATAAAAATGAATTTTTTCGCGCCAACACTCGTAACAATCCATTGCAAAAAAAATGACAGCGTGCACAAGGCACCTTTTTCGAAAATTCAGGTCGTCAAAATGTGTAATCGGGAAAAGCAAGCAGCTTTCGGCGGCGAGCGCAGCAAAGAGGAGTTTCTTCGAAAAGTTGTAGGTCAAAATTCTCAATGACAACAAGTGGAGAACCCGTCTGCGCAATTTGCCCACGCTTGTCCCCCGCGTAATTATGCGCATAACGCTATTTCGCCCCTCCTGATCGCCCGATGTGAACTGTGCTCTTTTCCCTCTTCCTGGAAAATGAGATTCTGCATATAGAGATAAATCCGCTTTAGGACTTTTAAAAGGTCAGGTTTCAAATATTTATAGTGAATATCGCGTCGGCAGTTGCATGGAATTTCGCATTTTGGTAGTAAGTGACCCGTAAATGATACTGTTTCTGTACCAATTTTGGAGTGCTTTAATCAAAATTTTGTGTTTTCGCCACTAAAATTATACTTTACAAAAAGCACGAATATCAGTTCGAAAATAGTGTACGTATAGGAGTTTGTTTAATTAAAACAAATTAAAATACATTATTTTGATGCGTTAATTAGTATCACATATTAATAATAATAAATTATTAATATATACCAATGTGTATACGCCACGTATTACTAATTTATTATTTACATTTTATTGTATATCATATAGCAAAAATTGTCTTTGTAAATATTAAATTTACTGATTGATGCGATAATAGGCAATAATTATCATTTAACAGCTTTGCAAGTAAATTATTAGCAAAACATTAATATTTGTCAGGCTTGTACTAATGAAGATAGAAATGAATAATTACTTGGAAATGACCAAATGTAAATATTTGACCGATGAAAATGGTTATACATAAATAAAATTCAGTGATTGAAAAACGCGGATGTTGAACGTGACGGGGAGCTCTTTACTTTTAATAAAAGTAGAATTGCGTCGGTACCTTTATTAAAAAAAAAAAAAAAAAAAAGTGAATATGAATACAAGCCATTTTCGAGAATCACTAAATGTCCACGAGTATAAAAGCGTTGAAATGAAGTTTCCGGGCGGCAGTCGGGGGTTAGTTTATTGAAGGCAGGGGAATTCCCTGCCGCTAAGGGCAAAGAAAGGGGAGGCTTGACGAAATTGGGCTTTGCAGTCGCACGAAAAACAGGAACGAGCGCCGGAACTCTATAAAAATAAAGTGTACTCCTCGGAATGTATATACGATTGTTGTCGCTTTGCTGGCTTTTCGAGATTTAACACTGCAGGGGAAGGATGCAAATTTCTCGCAAAGACGGGATTTGTTTTGCGGACGCGATCGCTGGTCAAGGATGTCCAGAACTAAAGTCTAAAGGGAAAAGGGGCTCCGGCCAAATGATGCGTAAAGTTTACGAGCTGCGATAAATTTTCCGGGAGGAAGAGCGTATTATCTTCGTAGTTTTCTTTAGAATTTCTCACGTCTACGGTATATTAAAGCATGTTTGCTTACAACTTCAGCGATACACTTTTTCAGCTTAATGAGGAACATAAATATGCCGGAGAAAAAAATCTTCTCTAATATTAAAGTTCCTTATGGAGAGTTTGATATATTATCGGGGATATTTAGGAAATTGGCCGTTTACAAGTTAATGAAATGTAAATAAAAATTTAGTGACACAGAACGTAAAGTAGGGCAAAGTTTAAGTGATTAAGTGTCCCTCTAATTGAAACCGTAACGTGAAAACTTGTACTTTTTGATATATTCCGCGGATGAAGTAAACTATGAAAATACATTAAACGACGTTGTTATGTAGTTATGTACATTACGTGGAGTTATGTTTAAGTTTTTTAAAGGAGTAAAATCACAACTTCAGTTACTACTAGGGCGTCTTTTTTGAGAGATGCACTAATATTATGTTGTCGAGTTCTAAATGGGCGTGCTGAAAACCTGCATTTTTTCCCTGCTGCGTGGGATTTACTTGAAGAACACAAATAAGCGGATTTACTTCGTAAAGGGTTTACAAAGGAGAAAAACCACTTTCACGAACGCGAAAATACCCAAAGAAAATTTCCCCAGCATACCCAACATAACTTTATCAAAAACTCACGAGTTTCGAAAGCCGATAAAACTCGCGAGAATGAAAACAATTTCCCAGGACCCGTTTGTAGCGCGCAAAAAACCGCAGCCGCAAAATAGTTTAAAACCTTCAAACGAAACCGTTCGAAAAAAAAAAAAAAAATAGTTCGCATCCTCTGCCTTTCAGAAAAGAGGAGGACTCGATGCTGGATCCGCTGAGCAACAACAACAACAACAACAACAACAACGTGAGCAAGCAGCGCTGGGCCAAGCGAGCCTTCCAGCGGCGCAGCAGCGAGGTGGAGGTGCGCCTCCAGGCGACGTCGCACAGCGTCGGGGCCGGTCTCGAGGGCCCGAAATCTCCGACGCCCTCGAGGAGGCGCAGCTCCAGCATCGCCGTCGCCAGACCGACTCCGGATCTTCACAGGTACGTTTTCGCCCTTTATTCCTCGAGAAAGTTTCGAGTCTTTGGCTATACCGGACTTTTGTACACTCGAAGGGGTGGAGCCTTTTGTCGAGTGTATAGTAAGTTCGTAACAAAGATCAGCTGCGCCGTGGAAACTTACTTTGTTATTATAGCCTAAAACGGATTTTCTTACAACGACCTTATTGTGAAAGTTAACTAGCGGCGGCGACTATAGCCCTGCAGAGTTTCCCGCGGAGAGCTCGCGTCGACACTTTTGTTTATTACAAAATAAATCGTACATTTATCTTTTCACCGCGCGGCGACGTAAACCAAAGCAAAAAACGAAAAATACCGCTGACTCGCGCAGCTTTACGGATTCGCGGGCAGTGCAATAATCGTCGTGTTTTATGGTCTGCGTGGGCGCCGTTCATTATCAGCGAGCGTACTCGCGGCGAGCAATTGATTTTTTTTTCGCTCGTTTTAAGGCTTCGACGCGCGCGCCGCTGGGGAAACTTTCGAACTTTTTCGATTCGGCTCTCGATTCGGGCTTTTTTCACATCGCGGGGCTTCCCGCGCGCGGCGGCGGCGGCGGCCGCGTCGACACTTTTGCGGGTTGGCTATAATACCGTGTGTGTGCTCGGCGGTGTGTGTATTTCGGAGGGCAGAATTACGCCGAGCGGGCTTTTACGCGGAAAAGTCGCGTGCCACGAATTATTACTCTGGAATTAGAGGCGTCGAGTGTGCCGCGAAAGTGCAGGGGTGTAGATTTCGCGGAGATTAGAGAGGTGTTGTAAACGAGATCGCGATATAACTTTAAAGTTTTGTTTTGCAAATAAGAGCCAAGCAGTTGTAAGACGCAGGTGTTTACATTAAGTCTTGAGAATAAACCTTTGTTATAAAAATAATTATGAACCGGTGGTTAATTATAAGCTTTTCGTTCGGGAGCAAAACACAAATTTTATTGATTAGCGCCTTGTAAACAAAGTCATTAACTCAGTTCTAAAATGCATTGTTAGCAGAGCTAGAAGTAATTCAACCTATATAATATTGAAATCAAGTATTTAAAGAATATAAAGTAGAAATTGAATTTCGTCAATCATCTATCACTTCCGTCTTCGAGTTTTCTCCTGAAATCGTAATAAGACTTCGAAAGGAGTTTTAAGCCGATTGAAAAATTTATTCAACGCCGACGATCGATTGGCTTTATTTAAGAATAAGGGCTTTAAAAGAAAATGTTTAATCAAAGTTGAATAACGAAATTTGAAATACATCATCGCAACGCGCCTATCAAGGTATACGTCGACGTGAAACATGTCCCTCGTTAATTAGACAGCCGGCTGAGCCGACCGAATTATAGTGAGTGACACGCGTTCAGATGCTCCGAACAGGTCACGATTCCTATCTCCGTATATTCGGACACCCCATCGAAATAGTCACCCCACGTTATTATATACCCCTAAATAAATAACGAGCACACTGAAAAGCAAACTTTTTTTCTCTCTCTCTCTCTCTCTCTCTGGCGACAGGTTCCTGCAGGCGGAGGCAGGTCCATGGGGCCAGCTGTCGCCGCCGCCGCGGAGCCCGACGCGGACGCCCTCCCTGAGCCCGGGGGCCGCCTCGACGACGTCGCACCTGAGCCCGGGCGCGAGTCCCGGCGGGCCCAGTCCCACGAGCCCGGCCGCGCCCCAAGGAGGGGCCAACAACTCCAGGCTGCCGCCGCAGTCCAGACATCGCGGCAGGACCAGCAGCATGCCGGCGGTGCCGCGACATAGGGTGAGTGCACACCTTGAATTATGGGTCAACGGGCGGGGGGGTTTTTGGTGATTTTGTGGGTTACGAATCGTGTTGGGTCACGTGCGTTTAAAGTTTCGAATTGTTTCAAGAGTCTTGCTTGCCACTTTTTTCAAGGATGCAGGGGGTGTTAATTTTTTCTTTTATATACATATTTAAAGGATTCTGACGGGAAGGAGGAAACTTACGAGCGGGGGAATGAAACTGAGTTTGCGTTTTACGACCGGCACCGCTCAATAATTCGGGATTAGTTTGTAAACCGCGTTATACTTTAACTACTTTACTTTGCGTCTTTTTTGACGTAACTCAGTTTAATAGGATAAAAGTGTCGGTTCGTATGCCAGGTTAAATAAATAAATATTTTTAGTTTGAAACCATTATTTTCTTAATCAGAACAATTGAATAAAAAGTATTTTCCACTAAAAATCTTGCTTCCAAGTTAATTTAAGCGATAGCTGCTTATCTGTTTTATTGTAATTGCGTTTTTTTTTAAATAACGGTTACTTTTAAATAGATGATATCGACCTATAACGAGTAAGGCACGTATCAATAACAGGAGAAAGTAATAATATCCAAAATTATATAAGCTACTTACGTTAATTCATTTTTGTTAAATAAAGTTTAACTTTATTCAATCGATTATCTATAGAGGAGCTTAAACAGCTGCAATGCATTCAACGAGCTTTGTAATTTGACGGTTACCAGTCATCTACCTTTCATCTCTTGTATTCAAAACTCATTAGCTGTGAGCTCAATAGTTTGTAAAATAATCGATTATGTTTTGATAAATGGATGAAATTATACGCTGATTCAATTATAATCAATAAAGAAAGATAAATGATTTAAATGAATAAAGCAATCTTATTTTTTACGTAAAAATAATATTTATATTTGTAAAAGTGTAATGCGGTAGATTTGTTTCATAAAAATAGTATATAGCGCAATAAGTGCGCAAAACAGGCAATTCTCGCACGGGTAAATTTATCACCTGAGCATTGCGAGTCAAAATGTGAGAATCGATTGTTTCTAAAAGGTCTCGTGATACGTCGTAAGACATTAAAGTCGGAAAAATAGGGCTCTTGGAAATCGTTTTATGAAGCGTAAAATAGTGACATTGCCTGGAATTGGTATTTTTGTTCTAAAAATAAGTAACCCCGTAAATATTTGCACTGCTTTAAGGAAAAAATGGAAACTATAATCTAATAAGATTAATAAATCTGTTCACTAAATCTGCTAATAAATCGAGAATCAATCAAATACTTGTCAAATTTTCATTAAAAATTTTAAGATTAACTGGTAATATATATATCGTTACAATGAAATTTGTTAAATTAAATTAAAACGTTAAAAAGAACTGATTGATTGACAATCGATTCCTTTTCACGTCGAATTGAATTTATGTAGAGAGATTGCAAGAAATTTTATTAAATTTTATAAATTTAATTTGAAAAAACGTATATAATTCACAATTAATCATAAAATGATTCACGAGGAGAATGACGAATTACTTGTCAAAACTTTGTCGTACAGTAAGTTGATGCAGCGAGTGTAAGTGCCTATTAATATTAATAGTTATTGATTTTAAAAATCTATTCCAAGAGAATTAATCGAATTATATTAATAGAATTATTCAATTTAATTTAATTTTACATAATATGCATGATCCGATTCTGCATTTATATAGAACAAAGACTTACAAATATTTTATTATCGATTCTGCATTTATATAGAACAAAGACTTACAAATATTTTATTATCGATTCTGTCGGATATTTTAACTATTCTAAAACTTCACCGCAAAATGATGAAAATTTAACTAAACGCCTCTACTTCGGTATCGGAAAAGACTCGAATGTCGCTACAGAGATAAGCCGCAAAAACTCTGCTTTTTCACGAGCTGCAGGTCAGGTGGGAAAAACAAGACAGAAACAAAACTATTCCCGACATTCGATCTTTACGCATCGTCGATCCAACTTTCTTTTTTTCAACGACAGGTCAGAAAAACTTCAGTCAATGTATTAGTATATCTGTTTACTTCGAGCACGTCTTACGATTGCGGAAAAATCTGCCTGGGCAATGTACACGAGCGATTAAACGAAGCCGTAGATCGACGGGGTTCTTAATTGTGAAAAAAGTAAAAAGTCGCCAATCTCCTCATGCAGAATCTACCTTTTGAGCTTCTTCCATCGTAAAAAAGTGAAGGTGCAAAATTTTCTAATTTACATTCGTTTATTTACTGAAAAAAAAAAACATATAATTACGTGTTCCAATTGGGGGCAATAAAGTTCTCCTGGTTTCTTACATGAAAAAAGTTTCGACTTCCCACCGTGCCGAATGCGACACGTCAAGAAAGAAGTGGGAGCTTATTCCCTTTCGGATGGATCGCTCGACCGGAACTTCTCCCCGATACCGCATCATCCTCTTGATTTCACATCGCGATCGAGGTCGCCGCTCGCGCGAAATAACATCGAGAATTGCGTGACATAACAATTTTATTCGTTTTTGTAAATGCTAAAAAGTTATACTGTTAAAAAGACTCGTACAATTAACCTAAAACCTTCCCTCCCCGGGCCTCGGGAAGCACTTCGAGGTTCGGCAGCCTTGACGACCGGCGACCCGAGCTCAGGTAAAAATACTTAAAAAAGAAAGAGGAGCAAAAAAGCCAGAACCAGTTCCAGGCGTCCTCCCCCTGCGCGAGACAGGCAGGGACGGAGGACGAGAAGCTCGGCGAGCCTTTTTCTCGGGAGAAAGAAGGAGCTTCAAAACTCGAAACTGACTCCCATTCCGACTTTGTGATCGCCGCTCTTCGGGTTCGGCAGGTCGAGGCTGAAGGCGAGCGTCAGCGTCGTCTTTTCCTGGAAGTTCAGCTGCAGACTCGTGCCCAGCTGCAGGTTGCTGTCCATTTTCATGCGCAGCTTCGTCGTCTCGTCGAGGTTGTAGAGGAAGCCGGCGCCGCAGAACCACAGCCTCGTGTCCTCTTTTCCCGCGAATTTCGCGTCCATCCCCAGCTTCATGTTGTCGCTTACTACGGTTGCGTGAAGGGATTATTGTTAGTTTTGTTATCGACGGACCTTTGTTTTCTGCCCTCGAATTTTCCTGGGGGAGAGTCGGAGAAGGATGCGCGCAATTGGCTGATGGAAAGTTTTATTGAAGGCTCGACGCAGTATACATAAAACGCAGTGTTACTGCGTAGAATATAAGATATTTTTATAACCTTACAAGAGTTTTATAAAACAAAGTTGTAAAAAAAAGTACTACGGAGGTCTCAAGGATTCTGTCATTAAAAATTCAAGTTTTTTTAAATTCCTACTCGAGAACTGCAAAAGAAAATATATATTGCGGCGCGTAAATGAATAAACTTTATGGCCATGAAATTGATCTTGCGCGAGTAGCAAATAATTAAAAAAAATTTGTTTGACATTTTATTAAAGTATCGGAAAACTATTTTTAAAAAGGAAAACTAGCCAGCCTTCTCGTAAAACTTTTACAGCATAGTTCGTACGTAAATCTCTGTTCCCTTCAATGATACTCGTAAAAATTAAAAGCAACCGAAGTATGGCTAAACCCCCGCAGTAAAAAACAGGAAAACAAAAAAAAAAAAAAAAACTAAAAACTCAAAGCAAGGCACGTATCGACGTCAACCTTCGCGAGTCGAACAATCGAAGCCAGAAAAAAAAGGCACATTAGGAATGTCATCTGCGCGCATTAAAATTCAAGCACCGCTGGCCGCAAAAATCCGAGCAGCTGCGGTCGGGAGGGGGGCGGTCCGCCTAACGAGCAAAATTTTTCCAATAAAATCCGAGGGCAAGAAAGTTCCGCAATTCGCCGACTCGCGTCGGAGGGAAAACGGGAGGGGGGAGGGGAGAGAACCTTTGCTGTACATGGAGAGGCCGAACTCCCTGGGAATCTGAATGCAGCGGAAGTGGACGCCGTATTGTTCCTCCTCGTACGCGAGGGCCAGGTTGTTCCTCGTCACTGTCGACGAGTTCGTGTCGAAGCCGGTTTGATAACCGACGTGCATGTTGTTGTACTTGAGGCATATCGTGCTCATCAGGTCCACGCTCCTGTCCAAGTCTTTGGCTGTCGAAAGATGGGATATTTTTTTTTTTTTATTAATTTGGCAGTTTTGCGATTTACAATCTACAGTTAAGTTACGCTCGGACGGTAATACGTAATAAGCGGACGTTTGAGAATGAAAAAAAAGGGGTGATCGATATCGCGCGGATAGACTTGTTTACGTAACGGGGGGTCTTATTAACTTGGATGAAAGTTATACATCGAACTTTGTCGAGTGGATATAGTTATCCTCCTTTGTTTCTTCCTCGAGGAAAAAACTTTTCGAATGGAGAAAATATGTAAGGACGTATGGAGAGTTGTTTCCTTGAGAGTTTGGCCGAGAGATTATTATCAAGCTGCAGGGTGGCCATTTTTCCTCAAAATTTTGAACCAATTTATTTCGACCCCTTGGAACTTTGGAAATTTATCCGAGAAAAATTTTATACCAAGTAGCGAAGTTCGTTAGAGCAATTTTTATTAATGACGAGGTTAATTGTCTTTTTCGTTTTAAATTCTTACTGTATAAAAACTTGGTAACGAAATTCTTCAAAATTTTTTTTTAGAAATCTACGCTCTGCCGGAAGAGAAAATTTGCATGTTGATGGTGAAAAAAAAAAAAATAGAAAATCTAAATTTCCATAAGAATCAGATTTAATTTTCCGAGAAGAAGAACTTTTTAATTGATTTAAAACTTTGTTAGCCTTCTTTTTTTGCAAATTATTCACGAGTTTATTGAATTCTAATCAATTCTTTTAAAATAAAGCTCAAATATTAAAATTGAAAACTCATAAAATACGAGTAATAACGTAATTCAACGAGTACAACGTTTCTCTGATTTAAAGGAGAATAAATCGAATTAGGGCGCATAGAAATACCGTTGGAATTTCAGCTTAAATCAAGGTATTGACACAGCGAGTAGGATTTATTTGATAACGGAAATCAGGTTCTGATTTCTGATTTATAATGCCTTTTTTCACGGCGCAAGTTCGTATATACGTGCCACCGGGAAACTTTCTTCCCTTTTATTAACGTTTCTGATATCTCGTTTCGAAATCTACCGAGTTAACCAAGAGATATTAAAGAAACCTTTTTATTTGCACTGCCGGGTTCCTCTCAATTTTGGCCCGTTCAGCCGAGTTTATTAAAAGTTTTAAATTCAATTTTCCCCGCACGCCATCGGTCGATTTGTCCTCTTTAACAAAATACTTCCGATCCCCGTGAATCTTTCGTTTTCCGCTTTGATTGATGACCGGAATTAAAAGTAATTGCTCCGATAATCGTCTCGAGCGAAATCCGTTCCTCGTTAATTCCCGGCTGAATTTTCCTCCGCGGACGCGGATCGATCCCCGATCGGCTTCGCGAGTATATAGGGGGTGGCAACGCAAAATAAGTCGCAGCGGAGAGAGGTCGCCTGGCGATCCAATCGGTGCATATACTCACTGAGGGCGCCGGTGACGTGCAGCCAGGGATTGTGAAATTTAGCGGCGAAGGAGAGGGAGTGAAAGGAGTCGGCGAGGTTCATCGAGTAGCCCGCGGCCAAGTCGACGTTCTCGGTTATTATCCCGGCTCCGTACCACTCGGCCACGAGCGGACCCTCCGAGGAGACCTTGCCCGAGAAGTCGCCGTAACCGTTGCTCTTGTATTTGAGCATGATTGAGCCGGCCGCCTGCGTGTTGAGAAAGTCGTGATTAGACAGATTTACCTGAGGGAAATTGTGCCTCTGCGACGTGGGCGCGAAAATTCTTGGGGGCAAGTCGATTTCGGAATTATTGCGGCTGATGCAAGCGGAATATTTACAAGCAGGATCTCTCTGTTTATTGCGCGTTTTCGTTACTTGGACTTGTTTTAGAATGTAGTTTAAAAAAAAAAAAAATTCAAAACTTTATTCGATAACTTATTGAAAGAGCAAAGTTTGCAGCGAAGCAACAGTAGTTGCCGCGTTATTGCAGCCGTAATTTTCCGGGGTAATGCAGATAATAAACGAGAAAATTGATTTAAAAAACTTTCTTACCGGGAATTAAACTCGAGACAGTACATCCCCCATCTCAGGCCTGTACTTAACAAAGAACGCACTCGAGGATACGTTCCATGCCTCATTTTTCCGCAGCGAAAAACAGCAGCCCCCCCGAGATCCTAACCCCCAAAAATCGCGGCAAAGTGTCCCGCCCCCCGGCCGCCGCTCCGGAGCTTTGAAATCAGCGTCAGTTCCCCCAGACGAGAGAGAGAGAGCTTACCTTGAAGGTCTTCAGGCAGACGCCGGCGTCGGAGAGCATGCTGAGATTCTCGAGCAGCGAGGTCGAGATCTCGGCCTTGGCCCGGTTGTACGCATAGCCCGAGCGGAAGACGTCGCGCGCCGCCTTGCCGAGGTCCGCGTAAGCCGGCGCGCTCATGTCCCTGGAGCGGCCCACCAAGTCGTCGTTCACAACCTCCCGGTCGAACTGCTGCGACAACAAAATATATCAAAAAAAAAAAAAAAAAAAACAAAAAAAAAA
>UCOL01002780.1:0-23097 GCA_900474335.1 Ormyrus nitidulus | reverse complement strand
TATTTGAAACTTTTTGCGCTAAAATCACTAGTTTTCAAACCGCAGAGCAAAATGTGGAAAAAAATATCCAACGCCGGGGAGAGAGCAAGCTTCTGCCATGAGTGCAGCCACTCACGATTTTTTTTTAATTAATTACCCATTATACAAATATTTTTATTGCTTTACACAACTTTTAAAACAAACTCTTGTTGAATATGGAAAAGATAAAAAAACGTTATATTGAAAGGCTGCGCTTATAGAAATAGAAAGTTTAATAGATATTTTCAAGTGGGATGGAACGAAAGGTGTTGTTCGCCTAGACTAAATGAGAACAATAAGAAACTTATAAGGTTTAACGACCTGCCGAAGCTAAAGATAAGAACGACCTTATCGATTCTGCGGACGTATCATTCACTTTCTACGACATTCCTTTGTCAGCACGTAGATTCACTTGCAGCAACCGATGATTTCAGCAGGATCGGGTTCGCTCCTTTTTATTGCCTCTCGTCTACTGATCCAACCAGTTTTATAGTCATCAGCAAGATCGCTAGTTTTTCTTTCCGATCGAAACCAATAATTTGCAAGAAACGACCATTCCGAATTTATCGATACTATACAAAAGCGGACCAAAAACTACAGCTATAAATTCTCAAATTCTCCGCAGTTCAAGACCCCTCCACACTTCTTACGCCGGTCGCTCGATAACTCGTGGAAACAATGACGCCGTGAACTTACGTGCGTCTCCCCCCACGACCCGCTCATTTTGAATCCTCTCCCGACAAAGGCACTTCTCACCCGAGCCGAGTTCGATATCGCGAGAGCATCGATCTCGGAATCTCCCCGGTGATTGACGTTGATTGCGGATTCCGCGCATGCGCGCGTGTGAAAGCCTCTCTCTCTCTCTCTCTCCCGGAGATTTCGCGTGCGGCTGCGAACAACCCGTCTAGCGCCGGTGTTTCTTCGATTCGCTACGGTTCTTGGTCTCCCTTTTACTTTCGGCGCGCTTTAACGTTTTAATCGTGGTAAGGAGAGATTTCACGGGTCCTCGAGTATTAATTTACGTCGTTTCCTGGGCGTTCGCGTGTTCGCGGGATCGGGCAGGTGATTGCTCTCCGGGGCCCGGCTGGGAGATCGCGATCTTCAATTGTTGCGGAGGAGAAATCGGGATTTTTTTTTGCCGAGCGGTTAGCAGAATGTTTATTGGACGTTGGAATGAAATGTTTCGGGATTTTTGAGAGTGATCAAGTAACGTAATCGTCTTGTTCACAAGCAGATATTGGGTAAGCTGAATAGGTGGTTTATTCTTATTTTAACGAGAATGAAAATTCCGCGGATTTCGGGGGACTTTAATTCCGACAATTCAATCGTTTTCACCAACATTACTTTATAATTAGTTTCTGTGTAAGAGACATGTGTATATCCAATATATACAATGAATGTATAAGCGTCTTAATTTAATTAGCTGCAATTTATTGAATATATAAAGTAGAACAATATTTTTATGATAAAAAGAATGTCAAATAAAAATGCACACGCGATGTGACATTGTTGTCTGCGTTAGCTAATGGGGATATTTGTTTCCATGAACATCCTTGTTTGACACAATTGCAACCATTATTTAATTGCGTCATAGCTGCGTGATGAAATTTGCAATTAGACACTTTCATTGTCAATGTATAATGGTGAGGAAAGGAAGCAATTATAATCAGTATGCAGAGACCAAAACTTTTTTTGCAATCTTAATTGCTATGATTATAGGTTTGAGATACTTAACGATATTTAAATAATTATTTTAAATATTGTTCGATTATTTAAATTGAGATTAATTTTGTTTTTCTATTTACCAATTTTTTGATAAAAATTATACTAACAAATAAATCATAATAAAATAGATTTAGAAATTCAAAAATCTTTTCATCGACCTTTTAGATTACATAAAAATACTTTCTTATATAACAGAATTTTGACCAGCCGTGATGTAACCATTGACTTTGATTGTTTTGATGATTACGGATCGAGTAATAGAAAGTTTTAAGTCGACGAGAACCTATGGATTTAGCGTAAAAAATTGTCAAAAAACTATCAAAGATATTTTTTTACCACTAATTTTTTTAAGCGTTCTAAAAACACTCTTACTTCTTTTTTGTAAAGCTACATCAATTTAAAAACAAAATTATATTTTTTAAACAATATGTTCTAATCTTTTTCATAGCATATCTCACTAGATAAACGATAGATTTGAAGGATCGATTTGCTTTAATTAAAACTCAATTTCTGTTACGCCTTAATTAAGAAAAAAATTTTTTTGATAAAACTAAAAATCAAGAAAACCATTATCTCTAAAAAAATGTACTTTTACTTCTCAAAAACAGTGAATTTACAAATCGGTAAAAGCGTACACACAGTGTTGCAAGCTTTTACTCCGTCAACTTTTACTTTCCTCAACCGCGCGCTTGGCGCATCTCTAAAATAAAATGCAGTGCACATTAAACGACCTCTGCGCATAAACGCCGCGCGCGGTTACAGAATCACCGCCACCACCGCCTCTCCGTATTTTCTCCAGCGTTCCGTCCGGTATACACCTCGAGTCCCGGTAAAAAAAAACAACGTCACCGGCTACACCAGGCACGCATCTTTTCACTCTTACAAAACTCTCCTCCGCATCCCACCTCTCCTCTCCTAAGCCAATCTCCGCCGGATCTACAGCCCCTCTTCCGCCGCGAGTCGGAGGCGCGGTTTATAAAAAAAGGACTCCTCCGCGAAAAAAAGCGCCGAGTTAGCGCTCAACCGTCGTCGTAGAGAAGCCTCCGTACGATATATACAATATATACAATAATCCATCCGTCGTGGCGTTGCGGCTGCTTTTCGTAATCGATAGAAATCCAAGCTCAAGCCCGAGCTCTCGAGGCGAACGGCGTGTAAGTCGCTCATAGAAAGTCGCCCGGCCGGCCAGCCAGCCAGCCAGCCAGCAAGCAGCCTCGGCAGCAGCAGCAGCACAAGTCTCCCCGGACCGCCTGCAGCAGACGGGCACGCGCTCGCGTACGTTCAACAAGTCTCCTTTAAGCCGCGAAGCCCCGCCGCCGCCGACGACGACAATGTCATCAGCCCCGGTGTCGATGATCCGCTGCGCGACGACGACCGCCGCCTCCTGCCAGGAGTACTACGCCACCGGGAACACTCTCTACACGATCGGCCGGGGAGTCTTCGCCCTGATATTCCTGCTCTTCTTCTTCTGCTCGGGCTTCGTGCTCAGGCTCGCCGTCGAGGTCTTCGTCTTCAAGTGCAGGACCATCCACGTGTGCTGAGAGACAGAGAGAGAGGATGCGCGGGTGGAGGAGGGCGGCTTCGTCGGTACCGAGACCGGCGAGTACTCGGCGAAGAGGAGAGGAGGAGGCTGGAGGCTGGAGGTGTTTGTAGGTATAACGCGACGCGGCAGGGACTCTCTCTTCGACGCTGATGGTTACGTAAGGCGCGCCGGGGTTTAACAATGGCGGTGGTTCATACCGGTTATGTAAGGTCGTTAGCGGGTGGATTTTTGCATGGCCGCTGATAAAAGATTGCTTTATCGCTCGTGTTGGGGAGATCGAGGCGCTGGTGTTTGGCTCGGGTGTGCAGGAAGTACGGGGAATCGGTGCAATTGAACTAACTGCTGATCGGTTTTGTGGCTGTTATCGTTTGTAGATTTGAATGTACAATGATCGGAACGTTTGGTTTTGCGTTGTACAGATGTATGCGCAAAATAAATGAATCGCTGGATGAAAGTGCTTCTGGTGTGCGCGATCGCTTTCTAATTATTTTAAACGCCCTTTTTTTGAGTAACTCAAAACTTCTTGGCGCTTTGATTTCTAATTATTTTCGCAACTCATAACATTAGCACATTGTATAAGTATAATAAACATGGGTTCATTAATTAAAGGAATATCATATTTTATTGCTATCCGTAACTAACTAAAGTTAAAAATCTCCTAAACTTTCTAATGTTAATGAACAAGTGATAACTAAGTGATTTGCTATTTTACACTTACTTATAAATTTTTTGAAAACGATATACTTCCACCTGAAAAACCTACAGCATAAACATACCTAATTTATTGTCTAAGTCAAAATAAATTTTAATTAGGTTGTACATTTGAAATTAAAATAACTAAATACTGATTATCTTTAAAGTCACTGTACTCTCGTCAATATTCCTTACAAACAATCTATTGATACAAAATTTTTTAACCGAGCAATTAAACTAAAAACTTAAATAAACTTTCAGATAAATATCAGCTCCCCAGTCGCCGGTAGTCGACCTCTTACATAACGTCCGTTCAAAAAAAAAAAAAAAAAAAACGGCAACTTCAGCGCAGTCACCCAAAAAAGTTAGGCAATTACTCAAGCCAAACGGCGAGCGCGGGATTTTCCTTCCAGCGACTCCGCTTTTCCTCCTTCCCTGAACTTATTAAGCCTCCACGCAGCCGGGGCTGCACTCGATTCGGGCGCCAATACTCTCGCTTTTACCGGAACATTGCGCAACTTGCGTATACGCGCGCACACGCGCGTTATACCCACCGCGGTGAATCTTCGGCGGCGTGCTTTCGCAAGCGCTGCACGCGCGATACGTGACTTTTGGGCATACACGAATTCACCTGCTCGCGAACGCGCGGGGTGACGATTTTTTCCGAACCGTCGCGGCCGTCAGTCGCGCTTTTGTTCCTGCCCGGTGTCGCAGCGTGTTTTGACAGTCGAGAAGAGCGAGAGTGAAGAGTCGGAGATCGGAGTTTCGGGCTTCGCGATTCGAGGTGCGGGCGATTAGGATTTTTTTTTTTTAAGTACTTTCGATTTCGATCGGAAGAAAGTGTTGGGTAACGCGGCTGATGTTTCAATGGAAGGTTAAGGTTTCGCGATTACGATATTCGGATAGCCGCGTTTCCGTAACGGCGTTTCGTTCGATCGACCGGTCGTTTATGTAAGAAGATTCCTATTTTGAGTAAATTGTAATTCGCGGACGTTTAAAATTTATTAAACAAATTGTTTTAATTTCGCCTGAGAAAAATTCGGTTATGTAACGCGCCGAAATGAGTCAAACACTTTTTCCAGTCCTAAAAGTAAGTCTTTAGGAACCTGTTCCGCCTTCTTAACTTTCAAAAATTCCCTTTTTTATTTTCTCACTTAAGTAATTCTTTGCTGGTTATGCAAAACTTTCAACTCAAAATTTAAAATGTCTTTTAAATTCGCCACAATTACGTTTACGTCCCAAATACGTTTCTAATTAATTGCTGATAATAATAATAATCTGTACATCTGATAATAATCTATCGGTATTCTTTTCTATTAGTTTACATTTCGAACTAAATTTTTTAAAGTTTTAAAAAATATTAGTCCTTCAATTGATGATTATTATTATACCAGATGTTTACCTTCGAAACAAAACAGGATGTAAACCAGAATTCAATCTGAACTTGTACGCGGCGGAAAACGTAGTGTGTCATTGGAGAACGAAAAAGTTTCGAATATAATTGGTTACCCGAGGGTCATAAAATATGCAATTTTCGAACGGAATGCATTACTTTCACGCGTAGATTTTTTGTCAGCTTTTGTAACATTTTTAAGTTAATGTTTCATTATTATTTGCTACATTTTATAATTTATTTTTTGGTTCTATATATAAACTACATAATTAAACTTGTTCTTTTAAACGTAAAAACGTACGTTTAAAATTATAATGAACGAAAGAAAAGCCTTCCTTCATTTTTGATAGCCTTCTTGCTAACCTTCATTGCGTTAAAAGTTGCATGGATAAACAACTTTGAAACTTAAAAAACTTTGAGTTTCGAAATATAAAAATTGAAAAAAAGCAATTTAAAATGAAGACCGTTAAATTGAAATTGAACCTAAGTATTAAGAAAGGTCTTTCTTGCGGTTTAACATTTTTCCTTTAAAGCATAAATTGAATATCATCAACTTGTACCTTAAATTAAAAACAGATTTCATGTAACAATGCATATCCTCCAATAACAGCGCAAGAAATTTTTTAATGTATTATTATTACTGCATGATTCACATCCAACAAGCAAGCCAAAGGATTTATTATTTTACCCTCATATCAATTATAAAAGCAATGCCTACAATACCTTCTCCAAATAACCGCAACCATTAACCATCGCGAGTCCGATTAATAATCTTCGTCGTCAAAACCTCTTCGCTCTCTCGTAACGATCTCGCAACGACTTTTTCCCTGCCTGCCTGCCTGCCCGCGACGATTTCGGAAAGTCGATTCGCCGCGCAGCGGCCAATTATAACTCAATTTTAAAGTCGCGGCTAAAGAAATTGCGTGAATTTATGATAATTATGATTAAACCGATAACTCTTCTCTCGTACAACTCGCTCGCCGCGCGCGCAGGCTGTTTACTCCGCGGCCGCGAGAGAGCCCGAGACAAACTTTTACCTCGCGCGGAAAGCGAGAGTGAGAGCGTGTATCCTTCGCGCGGTGATACATTAAAGTTGATTTAATGCGCTCTCGCCTTACGTACAATCTACGAATTGCCCGGCCCGAATTATCCTCTGATTGCCGGCCGAGTGTCGGGGGCCTTTTTTTTAGCTTTGTTTGTGGCGCGCGGAATGAACGCGACGGCGAGAGAAGGTTATCGACATTCTTCGGTGTTGGTTGTAAACTTGTGGGTTGATTGAATCAAAACTGGATTTAAGTTCGATTGAAATTTTTGAAAATAGATTAGGGCGATTTTGGAAGTTGGGATATGGTCGTTAAGTGCAAAAGTAGAAAGTATATTGAGCGAGTGAAGATCGATCAATCATATTAGAAAATTGAAAATTGATGATAAATTGATAATTAACGCATAGGTTTATGATGAATAGGCTCCCTTTACTCAAAGTCTTTTATACGAAATGAATTATCAAAAAAATGTTATTTAATTGTTATTTATGCCTTCATATTTCTTTCATTTCACAAAAAACATTAATACAAATTTTAGTTTAAAATATTAACATTATTATTCCTGTTATTATATACGATTTCAATATGAAAAGTGTACAATGACGCAACAGTCAGACCTGAATCAACAATTGCTTTGTACAAATCTTTAATTAATTACAATTTCCTTTTATTATGTCACTTTTTCATTTTAATTTGATCTTAATTAAGGTTTTTAGTGCAGGCAGTTAATTAAAAAGAAACGTCACCAAGTCCATCTCTTATGATATATTAAGTAATTAAATATTAAATCTGAACAAAATAAATAATTGAAGTATGACTGGAATTTTCTCATCAGACATGAAACGTATTTATTAACCATCAAATGGATCATTTAAGGTGATTTAAAAGTGAGGAATGAGTAGCTTGAGTTTCTCGCGAAAAGTTTTTACCCATTATTTGTTTGCTCACACTATGCTTGACTTGATTGACATTTTCGTTAATTACAAGTATATTAATTCGTAATATTTAAATTTAATTAGTAATTATTTCTTTGAATCGTAATATCTAAAGAAGAAATAAAAACAATTTAAAGTGGAAAAACAAAATTAATTTTTCAATTAACTTTAAATGAGGTTTCCAGCTATTATCAATAATTGATTCTAAAATTATTCAAAGTAAGCCATTGTAAAATTGCAAGACAGTAATTAATTTTGACTACAATTTAAGGTTTAATGAGATTTACATAAAAGTGAAAAACAGGTCCGACCCTGAAATTCCGATGGTATCAGCCACCTTGCAAACAAGATGGACCCCACCTGATACGAAGCGAAATAATTTGACCTGATCACCTGCCCGTGTTGTTTCAAATTAAGTTAATTGCCCTGAAACTTCGTTCAACCGGAAAAGATCGCATAAAAATACACATCCGTCTTTTTCTTCTTAAAAATGTAGTTTTCATCGATCGAGTTTTTCACGTTTCTCCGTAAGCTTTTAACTTTCGACGCAAAAGCCAGGTGTCGAGACGTATTCTCGACTTCGTTCGTGCAAAATTTAAAGCTCCGACAATTACCTCTCCAACCGAAAATAATTAGCAGGCTTCGTAAGCAGCCTGCTTCTTCCGAACGAAAATTCCAAAATAAATAGTATACACTTAAGGCGCAAGGGATTATGCTGCATTTCTCGAAATGACGACGTTCTCGAATGTGATAAACGAACGGCGTCGGGCGCAAGGACGGAAAAAGGCAAGTGCGCAAACGATAATTTATGCGCCGCCGAGCGCCGCAAGACCGAAAACAAAAACCAGTCCCGCCGCGGTATAATAACCGGCGAAAGATTCGCGTCTCGGAAAAAAAGGAGGCAGAGAGCCGATTTCAATAATTTCACCGACCGCGACGGTAAAAACTCGTCACGAGCGCATGAACAGTTCGCACAAAAGAAAGTTAAGGATACACATACACACACACATATATATATATATAAATTAAAGCAGCTGCTCGGTCGTTAAATGCACGAGCTTTGTAATTTACCGAGGCGACGCATCTTCCCGTAACTTTCCTCGGGGGGCTCACCATCGCCGACTTAATCGGCGCATTGTCTCGGAGTTATGAGGAGCGCCGCGCTCCATTGTGCCGCCGAAATTTATCAGATTCCCGGGGTTTGCGCAATGTTGTTGCCCGTTTCGACGGGATTTACGCTTCGAGGAAATTAGGATAACGAGATTTCGGTTATTAAGAGGAGGATTCGGCGGGCAGTTCTTACGTAAGTTTTATCGGGTAGGTTTGGAGTTCGATTGCCGACGAAACCGGGCAGAAATTGTGATTAATAATCGTGGAAAGTTTCTCAAGGTTCGAGCGCGGATTTCTTTTTGCCTAATACTGTTCTGCACTTTAACAGTTTCCTCCGCAGCAATAATTATCCAAAATGGTCCGCTGTTATTAGGTTTATTATTCCGCGCGGAGAAATTTTCGAATGCCTGCGAACATAAAGTAAACGAGGAAGTGCGAGTTTCAATGCTCCTGGGGTGATTCTTTTTGAAAAAGGAAGAATGCGTTTTGAAAAGCAAAAGTGCAATGAAAACTGAATATTACCGGATATACTATTCCGCTCAAAACGGCACGAATTAATGGTCGAACGCTTACAAAACAATGAGCGACGATAAAAATACGTCGAAAATAAGTCGAACCTCATTAATTGACCTTTTTGTCGCACCTTTCGCAAAAGCGTTCCGAAGATTAAAGCGATTTCAGCAACAAAAAATAAATTAAGAGTATAGCGATACAAAGCATGACGAAATTCCGAGAGGTCGTTTAAAGCGATTCGTTTGGCTTTTATTTGAATCATTTATTTTTATCACACGTAGAAAATAATTAGTGCACGGAGATAATTGGAAGTTTAAAGAAATAAAGTTTAACGAGAACTATAATAAGCATTTGCAAAAGCTTAAGCTGTTAATTGTCCTTACGTCACTGTTATTTCTTTAATTCTGCAATTATTACATTATCTTAGTTATTACCAACTACATTGACTCTTGCGAACAGCGAAATACTACTAAATCATCCACTCTGACAACTCGTCCAATTAGCGGGATACCCTTTAGTACTAATTATACCCATAATAATATAAGTCCAGTAAATAAAAACCTACCGCTTTTACTGCCTCCCTGTCAGTACAAACCTACAGAAAACCCTAAAAATTACATTCCCAAATAAACTAAAACACTCTCAAAACCTCTCTTCCAGATGACTCGGAATTCACGAGCCCTGCGACCGCTCTCGTGGACTCTGTTCGCAGTCGTGCTCCTCGGTCTGGTCTCCTGCGACACCCAGTCGTCGCCGAGCGCCTCCCTGATCAAGCCGAGCCGCGAGTCCCGCAAATATCTGGAGCTAGAGGACCTCAACGGCGAGGAGGGTCCTTCGTCGTCCGGAGACAATACCGGCGAGGAGCTGAGCGACGACCGGCGCGCGGAATTCCCCGCCAAGAAGAATGCCAGGCCCAAGAAGTTCGTTAAGAGGAGCGCGAGGAGCGAGGAGGCCCGACAGCAGCAGCAGCAGCAGAGGGCCGTCAGGCAGGCCGCGAAGAAGCAGCAGAAGCCGAGGCCCGGATTCTTTTGGACCATCGCGAGGGTTACTTTTGAGGTTCGTTGCGTGTGCAGTTCACTGGCTCTTTTCGAGGGCGAGGAAGCTTTCTTTTGTTTCCACTCGAGTTTGAATTATGATAGCTTGAAAATAAAAAAAAAAGAAGATATGCCGCTGCTTTGAGGTGTGATTTTTTTTTTTTTATTAATGTAACGAGTGTAGACAAATTGCAAATTTGAGTATTGGTACACGTTTGAAAATCACATTCCCAATGTAATTATCCCGTACCCTCATTTTGCGGGCGATTATATTTTCGAAGCTTTCGATAATACTCGAGGCGAATGCATAATTATATTAGGCTAGAAGCCTGAACCTCCAAACGAGGGTTACGCAAGGATCCAGTTTCAAAAAGCAAATACGTAATACTAAAAGCGTAAATTTATGCGTGGCGGCCTATGAGGTAATAGGCCGCAGGACCGAATTACGGCTCGGTGATTCAACGCGGACGGTTTTAGACACACTCGGCTTTTATTGGGAGAAATTCGAAAGGTGCGAGAGGCACCGCGCGAAAGGTTCGCCTCTTAATTCTACGTTAATGCTCCAATGAGTCTATGCCTGCTTAAGAAGCGTAGCAATTGCGATTGGTGCGAAATTTTATGGCTGCTGAAGGTAGCTGATTAACGGGATTCAAATTCCAGCGGTTTAATGTCGTTGAGAACGAAAAATTCGTCTTTTAACGAAGAAGGAACGTTCGTAAATTAAATTGTAGAACATGATTTTGAAAAGGCGTTAGAGCTTGCAGACAAATATCAATTTCATATTGCAAGAAAATGCAAGGAAGTCTTATCTTGATTTAAGTTTAATCTTTCTATTTTACGTTGTAATATTTTATACGTCCACATTGCAGACACGTATGAGCGAAAATTAATAGACTTTCATTTAGTACAAGTTCAAACACCTTTCGCTCTTATAAATATTGATAAACAAGTTTGATTTCACAAGCATTCAGTTTTGCACATAACTTAAGAAAAAAAATATGCTTTGAGGGAAACCCGACAATGAACGATTTAACGATTTCGGCTTTTACAAAAAAAGTGTTCTCAAACAGATCCTTTCTTGGAGATGTGGCTTGTCAATTCTTGGTCTCAGGTATTTTATCTTCTTCACAAAAAAGGTACCTTCTGGCTATATAAATTTTATTCCGAAAAGGATATAATTTCTTTATACTTTCTTCGAAATTCTCATGGAATACATTCTCACCTTCAATTATAAAATGTGAAAATAAGAAGGAAATTATTCGCTGCTTTTTACAAAAAATCTCATAAATCAAAGTAAACAAATCTGACACGGATCGATACAACGCTAATACTTTTTATTTTATGATATTTTAATTGCAATCATTTCATTAACTTTCTCTTAATGCATTTCCATTATTGTTTTGATTAGGTGGTTTTTCTTTAAAAAGTTTATATACTCACGTAAATTGAATACAACCTAGAAAGTAAAGAAAAATATTGGCCATAACGTTATAATTACACTCCGCCTCAAAATGAAATCAGATTATTGAATAGAGCAGCTATAAGCACCCAAAAACATCCGGTGATCAAGTGACATAAGCCGGACCGCTCCCAGCCGTAAAAAGCGTAACCTCATAACCGCATATTCGGTAAAGCGAAATTTATTAAGCCTTTTTTATGCACTAAAGAATCGGAGCATTTACGCCTTACGCACCCGAAAGAAATCGATTTGTCGAGATTCCCCCGTGAACCCCTTAATATCTCCGCGTCCCGTAATGTCTCTCGCGTATGTGCACGTCGAAGAGAGAGACAGAGGGGAGAGGGGGGGGAATTAGCATTTTTATGGCCAATCAATAACGGCGTCGACGTTTTCTTTTTCGCCGCAGCCTTACAAAGTCAACAAGCCACTTGTTTCGTTTCTCTCGCTCCCGCCAGCAGCTGCCGACGCGGAAGATGCGTTGAAACCCGTTTTTTTTTCTCTCTCTCTCTCCGGCCCAACCTGCTCTCCTTTCTGCGGTCTCGGACATCGATTTCGATTTCGCCTCCGCGAGATTATTTATGCTTTTGCATACCGAGGTCGGGGGCTTACAAATGTATTTAAGGCTCGTTCGGTTACGGGTCAATTTACAATGCTCGGCGCGTCGAGGTTTCTTTGCTATATACATGCGCGACTTTTTTGATATATTAGAAGCACCAACTCAGCGCTCTTCGCGAATTGATAAGTAACCGCTTTTTTTTACGAGAAACGAGGAGCGATTTGCATAAAAAATTATTTACGTCTCCGATGTACTTTTCTTGGCGCTCTAACGTTTTAATAAGCACGATTTATTTATAGGTGACTGTGCAAATTGAGAATTATCTATTTTTATTTTATACCTGAAAACAAGCGTAAACACGTTTAAGTAGATAAAGATCGATATGGTAAGACATTGTTTAATGCTTATAAAACCCAAATAAACAATATCTGGTCGTAAGTATCTCTATGATGTACACAATATTAAGTTACAGAAAACGAAAACGAGAAAAGCGCAATCCGGCTGTTCTCCTTTTTGAGATGGAAAAGAGAACGATTCATTCGTGCCGTTAACGAACTGCAATCCTTCAATTTTATGGTTCATTAATTACTTTATTACCTTCAGCCTGTTCTCTTATAAAACTTGGGTAATATTGATAATTACTCATTACAATGGGGTACAAATTGAATGAAATTTCATGGTTCAGCAAAATGAATTGAGGCGAAGGCGTTAAAAAGAAAAATCGTTGCACAGTACGACAATTAATTATAGCGCAATACTTTTATAGATAATGATTAAAATTATCATAACAAAAGGGACCCTAATGACATTTAATAATTGATTTCACGATCCGACCACTTTGTGCACCTGCCGCGTTGCTCGCAACAAAGCTCCTCTCACAAAACCTTTTTTAGAGCAACTATGCAATTACTCATTGACATTTCGTCATGCGCATGTAAGTAGAGATACTCGTATGAAAGTTGCCTTTTAATGACGATCGCATTATAAATTATGACGATGTTCATTTATAAACATTCGGGCGCAACCTTTACGTAATTTTACAAGCTCCATTTTCAGATAAACATTGTCAATAATTGATCTGGAAATGATGATTATCGAACCTACACTTTGCTCTTTTTTCTTAAGATTTTGAAGAGAGATATTCGCGCCAGACAGAATTTAACGCGCGGACATGTTATTAAAGTTAAGTTAACTCTGTTTACGCACATTAAATTAATGCGATTCGCGATTTAACAGTTATTTCTTTAAAAAGAACAAATGGTTTTAGTGATCCTTGACGTAAACACGATCGTATCCGTACACAGTAACAAAATAAACTCGGATCGTTATTACCTTCGAAGAAAACGTAACTTTAGCTTTATTTATCGCAACAAGCTTAACGTAAAATCTGAAAGAAATCCACTTGACTGATCAGCAAACAGAATCAACTTCAAACTTCTTCGCAACAATTACGAAAATTAAAAATCTTCTCAAGTTTTCCAATTAAATCCTCATCAATTTCAGCTGGTCTTCTTAGATCTTACTAAACGCCTAGTCGTAGCTAAGCCCCGCTACTCTCGCGTCCGCCGGGTTGCCTGCCCGTCAGGCGTTCAAATCCCCCCCCCATTCCTCTCCTATTACTCATACACCTCGTCCGACATTCCCGCGTTGAAAACGCAAGCGGCGCGCCGCGGCGACGTTCGCTTGACCCGCTTCCATGCTAATCGTAACGGGTCTCCTCACTCTTCTTCTCTCTGCACCTTCCGTCGGACCTTGAAAGTCGCGACGGGGGAAAAAAAAAAGAAAACAAGGTGGGAGTAGAAGAGCCACCGTTGCCACTTCTGCGTGAAGTAATACAAGCGAAGCACTCAATGGGGCTCTTACGCAGCCTTTCGTAATCCCCCGTTTTCGCTTTTATTGTTCGCTCCCGAGCTCGTAATGCATCTGGAGCAGCGGCCGGAGAGGAGAAGCATTTTTTTCGCGCCGCGAGAGTGGAAGTGGGTAGGCGAGATATTTGAATTTATGATTTACGAGCCGCGCGCCACACGGTATATAGATTGCCGGGCCCCCGATATGCCGGTCGCACTTTTGCGCGCCGCTTTTTCGCGATAAGAGGGCGATCCTTTGTTTGCCGGGACACATTATCTCGAGGCGAGAAATCTCGTTCTCGCTTGTTTTATTGATCTGATAGTTATTTGAGTTGCTCGACGGTGGAAAGATTCAATTATAGGGAATAATAAATCTGATTGAATTTTATCTTGAGTCCTGGATTTTTGTAAAAGTAATTTTTTGAATTATCGATTGAATTTAATCTTTGAATAAACTGTATTATAAGGCTTTTCTAAAATATTAAAAATGGCTGAAAACTTCTTCCAGATCCAAACGGTCCGTATAAGAAACATTATAAACTTAAAGATGCTGTTAAATTTTACGACTGCATATTTTATAAAATATTATACTAATATAATGGAGCATATTTTTATGAGAAAAATCAGGTAAATTTTTATTCACAATAATATTTGCTTCTTAGGCTCTACTGGTATGCGATAATTAGTGATACTTTTTATTAGCGCATAACTTTGCTCGTCCTAACATGATTTTACGAAAGTAGATCTTAAACGAACAACAAAGACCGTTAAACAAAAACGAATATTTTACTGAAATTTTTATTATTTATTTTATGATTGTTTTTTAAAAGCATTAGACTTGTAGCTCGATAAAATAATTTTTAAATAAACGTTAAAATTTTATAACCCACGTCATAAACCATAAACTTCGTAATTTAACAACGAATATTTTCCGTGCCATCAATTTCAACATATTTATTATACAAAAATTCGATCAGAGTACAGTAACCTTTGAATTGCACCGAGGGTAACTCTCAAACGTACCCGCTTTTAATCCGTCTCCCTCGAACACGGCAATCTGCATAATTACCTTTAAATGACACGCACTTGCCTCTCTCTCCCACAAAAACCAGTACGAGTACAAAAGAAAGCTCTCCCAACTCTTCCCCCCGCTGGCGCATCGAACAAGATATATATATCGAGAGTAATGCATAATACCTTGCGCTTCTGGCAGACTTTCAACGAGACGCGCTCCGCCATCCAGCAGATAGGCCAGATAATAGGCGACAGCATCCCGGCCGAGCCGAAGAAGCCGAAAAACTCGGCGAACCTGAAGAAGAAGCCCCTCGCGCCGAAGCAGAGGCCAGTGATCGTTAACGGGACGACGACGACCGAGGCGCCGACGACCACCGCCGAGCCGGAGTTCATGCTCACCAGGCCGCTGCTGCAGAGTCTTATAAGGAGGAACGTCAAGGGACTTGTCAGGTTGTTCAACATCGAGTGGCGGGATGCGCTTAATGTGAGTATAGACGACTGCGTTGTGGCTTGTATTTTTGCTCTTGGGGTGAGGCAATTTGACAAGATTAACTTGTAAAAGCAATTAAATCATTGAGTAATGTTATTCGCAACACAAAGTGGATTAATTGTAAAAATGGGTGTCAATTATTCTTGAATAATACTGCAATATTACAGTTTTTCACCACATATTTCAGAGGTCGGTAGAAATAAAATTTTGACAAATTTGAAAGCTTCACGGATAATTTGAAATATTCATTGAGAAATTAGTCTAGTAAAGAAGCATTTTCGCGTAATAAGATGTGTTCTCATTTTGAACAAATTGCTCTGCATGCAGCAACAGGTCATTTTTAGTCGGCCGAGTAACCGCCTGACTTCGTCTGCAAAAGTATCTCGTAATCCAGTCGCTTCCTTGATTAAATTCATCCCGACTATTGCGAAAACTAATTTCGAGATTATGCAAGTTTAACCTCAAAATTACTTTCGTTCGAGCAAAAGTAAACATCGAACGCGTTCATCCTTCTCCTCCGAACAGCACTGCACACGTTCCAAAACACTCGATTTAAATACAATTTTAAATTAATCCCCGCGACTGGCGCATTCCTGCGCGGTAATAGCGGTAAGATTAATACAAAGTTACGAAATCGACATCTGCATTTTCTGCTTTAAAATGATGATGCCTCTATTCCACGCTGTTTCAGCAATCGGAGAAGAACGTGCAAGAGTTCCAGCGCGACCTCAAAAAGCAGGTGGGCATCTACCTCGCGGACAATCCGAACGCCTACTGAAGATGACAGTGCCAGTGCCCCGTTGCGTCCGCGTCGAAAGTTACCGCGGAGATGTCGCCTGCAGGGATTCGGGGACACGTTCGCGCATCTTCGCGCGTTGCCAAAGACTCTGTAAGAAGCAAAATGTCTCTCGCCTCCAGTTTTCTTCCTTTGTATCAAAATGTACATTTTAGTGCTTGTATAGATCGTATATTTATTGCGCCGCGTCGCTTAAGCCATTAAGACGTTTTACGCTCCCATTGTTCGCGAGGCAAGGTTGTTCGTTAATGTGTTGGACGCTACGAAAATATGTAAATACACGAGACACGGTTTATTTACGCTGATTAGCCTAGTATTGCGAGGAAAGAATGTTCTCGGGTGGAAAGATGAGGAAAGAAGGGAGCGATGATTAATATTGTATATTATGTTTTGTAAAAATCACGGCGAAATGACTTGGCCGAATAAAAGCTTTTAATTTTATGGTTTCTTTTATGACTGCGAAAATGATTGAGGAGATCCTAATGCCCTTAGCAGGTGTGGCGAATTTGAAGTGTGACGCTGAATTACGTAAGTATACGCATAAAATGGTTGAAATGTAGCTTTTGGATTTTGGTGAAATGAAGTTGACTGTTATTGTATTGTGAGGCGGCTGTAGCTTTTGATGTGAGTGTTTATTGCGCATTGTTTAATATTTTTGTATTATAATAACAAATACTTATTTCTTTGATGCGCCAAGAAAGCATTTAAAATTTCGCTATTTGAAAGCTCAAATTTTAAAAGCA
The DNA here is from genome assembly GCA_900474335.1 of Ormyrus nitidulus. NCBI lineage: Eukaryota > Metazoa > Arthropoda > Insecta > Hymenoptera > Ormyridae > Ormyrus > Ormyrus nitidulus. The sequence continues at coordinate 6,185 of UCOL01002780.1, read as the reverse complement.
GTAAGATGAAATTATTACATATTACTGTTGTGTATTGTTTCTTTTACAATGGAAAGTCAACAATAGTTCCAAATGGAAAGGTAGTTAACAGGTTTTATAACTTCTTTAGAAATGGCGTTTCTTTATAAACTAATTTTACATTATTTATTTTAAATTTAAAACTATAATTTTGATTAACATATTTAATCTTTTATAAAAAAAATCCGTTATTTCTTTCGCTGGCTAAACTTACTTATCTTAATAATATTCGAAAACTATTATTACCTCAAATTTCAAACAAAGGTGATCAATCAAATTAGCTGAAAGAAATATACTAGAAACTGAATATAAAATTGCTCTAAAGCTCAAGGTGATAAAAAATGAACGAGCCACTTATAATCCTGTCGTGACATCTATCTTGAAACCTTTTCACCGAGAGCGATTCTTTATAAATTAGCACAAAAATTATGCCGTTGCGCAACACTTTCTTCTGCCAAATAACCAAGAGTGATGCTACATTAAGGCGGAGGTGGATGACGACGGTCGAAGAATGTGCAGCCAACTTTATTTTAATTGATTGTTAGTTCTGCAAGAGTAATTTAAAAGAAAGCAGAGCTTCGATTTATAATAAGAGAAAAGTTATGCATTAATATACTTAAGAGAAGTATATTAAAAAAAAAAATTTTTAATTTTGACAGATAATTATTTTTGTAAATTGTAGTTGGCAAGAAAATTTCGAAGCAATAAATTGTTTAAAAATCATATATCTTTAAGGATCGCTGAGTTTTATTTTAATCTTAAATTGTTTCTTATTAAGTAAATATTGATAAGTACCACTGCGGTTTTTGTTGTTAATTGTTGAGCTTATATTCTTTTTTGTCTTCATTTCGCGTCTACCGATACTACTTTTCATCTTCTTGGAGGAGGCGCTCATACAATTAGAATCGAACTTCACATGCATGTATCGGCGGCATTATTATCACTAGAATCCGATTTCCGTTTCCTTTGGCTCCTCGCTTTAGCCTGGCACGCGCTGTAGCATATCCGGACGGAAACGGAAACGGAAACGTTACAAAATTATCAAAATAGTTTACTTCCCTTTCGTTTATTACATAAATTGTTCACTTAAAATAAAAGCATAAAGTTTTTAATGCAAAATGACATCGTCGATCGAATTTGTGTGTAGTTGATAAGCTGCACGATAAGCTGCCGGAACATTTAGTCTCGGGGTTTTGTTTTTGAGAAACCCTAAGCACAAATACGCCTTTCCGTTCATGTTTATTAATTCCGCAAATCTTAATAGTATGCTAATTCTTGTGACTCCTTTTTACCTAGATAAATATTTATGTAATTAAACACATTTCTTCAAAAATTACTTTGCACATAAAACAAAATTTTCAGCTTTCACTACTTATCAATGTCAAATATTCATTTTCTTATTTATACAATAAATGTAGTTAAAAATCCAACTAAATATACAGAGATCTTTATTAAACGTAGTGCTAAAATTGTTTTCGAAAAAATAAACGAATAAAGTGCCTTGTGTAGCTCGCAACTTTGCCCACTACCTGAAAAAAAAATAACCTCTTGCGGCATCGGATAAGAGCCCTCGATAAAATTACAAGAGGTGCTAAAGTGACGAAAAATCTTGCGAAAATCGAGCATGAATTTAAAATCCGCGCATTCAAATTTCATCTCCTCCTCGGCTTGCCTCACGCTCCTCTTTATGAATTTCACTCGCGAAACAGGTCAATTCGAACTTGTCGACTCGTGCCGATCGACAATACAAAGAGAGAGAAGCATCTAGAATCAGCCGAAACATCTCAATTTCACCGAAGTGCGAACGCGCAAACAGAATATCGGCGAGTTCTTTCTCATGTTTTATTCAAAAGGCCCACCCACTCGATGTGTGTCGGGAAAAAAGATTCGGTAGCGGCGCGCCTCGCGCTTTTTTTTTACGACATCTTTTTCGGCGAAAATTCTGGTAATAAATCTGCCCTATGGCAAGTGCATTTGAATAAAGCCGTAATGTTAATGTTCGATTATGTCAGGGAAGGGAAGATAAATTTACGGTCTCGTGCTGCAACATTTTTTTTGCAGCGTTTTGGAGTTGAGTTTTTTTTTCGGTGAAAAGGAAAGGGGACTAATTAAAACGTATTTGGAAGAGAAGTTTGCTTATTTAATAGGGTTTGTAAACGAAATTTCGCTACCGTTGCTATAAATACGCGAATGTTATGCTAAGTTAAAAGTTATGTAAAAAATTAATGTGACAAAGTATTTAATCCAGCTGAGTTTCTAGAAGAGTGAAATTTGAATTTTTATGCAAGAATACGTCAGGGATCGCTGATGAAAATATCTTTAAAATAATGTGCGCTCCTTAATAGCATATATTTAGCCATTAATAAATTATAGAAGTCGCAAGTAATTTGCATACCACAAAGGCTTTTAAACAAAACCATAAAGTTCTAAATAAGTCAATGACTCATGCCACTTTGGCTGTCAATAAAGAAAAAGAAATAATTGTTAACAATTTATGTGAAAAGAAGTTTGTAAAAATTATTATTGCACCGCTTCTGAGAACCTTAGATCCAGTTATAAATTAAATTTACACTTCGAAATAAGATGTTGCGTAACTTTTATTTTTTTCACCTAATTTAATGATTACTTTTTCTTAATATCCGAACTGTAGTGTCAAGAGTGAATATTAGAATTTCCAAGCGCCGCAATAATACGAACTCATCGCGAAATAGCAGCCTCAAAAGTGGACGTTTAAAATTTCGATCCACTAAACGGTAATTATCGCTTTTAGCTCAACATTTCGTAAAATAAGACAGTCCTTGAATCGATCGTCGTGATCAGGACGAGCTTCAAGCAGCAGAGAAGCCTTCGGGCGATCACGATTTCAATTTCGTTCCAAGTGCGCATATATACATATAGGTAAACTACATAATTTTCGTAACACCGCTTCGTACGTCTAGCTGTAAAATTGCAATATGTGCTAAAAGAAGCATAAAGAAACTATTTATAAGGTCGTAAAGCATGCAAAATATAACTCGATTTCTGCGCAAAGTCGGGTTACATCTCCAAACGGATTGTCGGAATGGAAATTTCTTGAAAAAAAAAAAAAAAAAAAAAAAAAAAATAAGCTAGTTGTTGCTTCACACTTCGGGTTTCGTAAAAATTCGCAATTTATTTAGGAGAACTGTATATGGAGTTTGAGAAAGATTCGAACATCAATAAATTTCGGAGGATGCTTTTAAGAAGAAAACAACTTGTTCTGCAAAGTAGCAACGACCTATTATTTTAGCTTTGCATAATATCAGTTTACCTTGACCAATTTCCTAAACAGTTTTAGCACCTTTAAATGGCCACATTTGGAATTGTAAAAGTAAGAATCCGTTTATTTTGAATTGTTTTTTTTTTTAATTATTTAATGCCCTCAAAATTAACTAATTTTAAAATAAAATCAGTTGATTAAAATAATGAAAACTCAGATTTCTTTGTACGTTTTGCAATGTATTCTGTGCAATTGCTAAAACAGTAAACTACTCCCAAAGTACAGGAAGGTTTCAAGCTGATCACGATTTCGATTTCGATCCTTTTTCGAAAAGAAACTTTTTACCTTCGTTATATAACAATCTCAGGTCGCGATGCTCCACAATTGAAATTTTATCTTTGCAATAAATATAAATATATATATACATATATCTCGCCGTCGAAAGTTTCGTTTCGCAAAACGAGATCAGCGCGTCAATCTATCAAGTTCATTAAGAACGAGAATGAAGAGAAAGACTACCTTTGAGATCCTCCAACTCCCCACAGGTGGTAAGGATTCGGTAAATGAGAAGCGTCAGAATCGCGAGGTGAGCGCGAAATATTTCTGACCGAATCGCTTTTGAATGAGCCGAAAAATGAAATATTAAATCGTGTTTACAAAGCTTACGTAAAATCTCCGGAGCTCGAAATTATTAAAAAGAATTTTTTTCAGTAGGCGAAAGACGGTGATTAATAATCTCTGCCGCGGCGGAGAGATATTTTCGAAGTGAAAATTATTTTTGGATTTATAGAAAAATTAATAAAATAAGTGCAATCGAATTAGAAAGTTCGCATTAATTAAAATAATTTCGAATTAACGAAGAAAATTGAAGTATCTGCAAAGGAAAAGCGTTAAAATAAATGTTTAAAGGACCCAAAGCGTAGTTTCCAGTTTAATGAACAGCACTTTAAACAACGAGCAAATTAACATTCACTTCCTAAAACTAAATAACGAAAACGAGAGCTTCAACTACAAAAGAGCTGCGGTTATAACCGCCTTAAAGGTTATGAAAGGAGTTCAAGTTTATGAAAGGCAATTTGCATTTATATCTTTAACCGTACGAAAAAGGAAAGAAAAATTATAAAAATTCAATTACTTCTAGACTTGTCGGTTTGTAAGCGAAGCGTAAGCGTTTATTTACATACAAAGCAAGTATACATATATACGAAAGAACGAGAAAGTTTACGCGCGGAGCTCTTTAAGTTTCTAAATGTATCGCAGTCTTTAATATAATGGAGGTACATTTCTGGAATCATAATACTTATCTGCAAACGAGGATTTTCATAGAAATACCATTAAATGCCTCTGTCGCAGGTGCCAATATAATTCGCCAAAAACAATTTGCATGCGAATCTGTCTGAGCAATTTCTACTGTTTCTACTTATTCGGCGTCCATTATAAAAACGAGACGATTAAGTTTACTCGCATTCCAAATACAATCGCCATCTTTTAAAACGCATCGGCAAAAAATATAATAACAGCCTCTACTTCGTTAAACTCGGCCATTCCCACAAACGCTAATAAGCCTCGGATATCGACACCTTTTAGGTACATAAATCCGCAATCAAGCTCGATTACCGGGGCAGAACGACCAAAAAAACAAAAAAAAAAGCCGCGGGATAATTGCAGAGGAAGTTTTTGCACCTACGCGGCGCGCGCACGGCCCTTCTTCCGCGTTTCTATACGCGCGCGTCATACCATTCGACGTATCCAGCTTCGTTCCGCAAAACCGCGGCCGTCTTTCGTATTCCGCCGAGAGGTGCGCAGTACGCCAAGTTTCCCCGCAAGGCGCCGCGGCGTATACACGTCGCGTCCATCCCGTGGGAATCCTCCTCCGTCGTTAGGGATAATAGCGGCTGCACACATATATATATACGAAAGGAGCGAGCCCGCGCGCCTTTTACGTAAGCCGACCGAATCTGCATAGGAGCCCCCCTCCCTCTCTAATTTCGGCTACGGGTTTTGAGCTACGCGCGCCGCGATATCGTAAGGATAATTGGCGGCTGCTGCGGCTTGGCACATAATATTGCCGCTTTTTGCGGGGGGGGAGCGCTGTGCCGCCGTCAGGAGTGACATAACGCTGCAGGACGAACAAAAGATTCGCGGCTTGGGTGTATAGTTGCGAAGCTGGGTAAATTTGCGGTGGAAAAGCAGCGAGGGTCTGTCCCGTTAGCAGACATTGTTTGCGTACGGGATGGAGATCTTTTTTTAATCAATTTTACGGCGTATTAGAGGAGGAATAGTGATTTAAATTAGATAATAAGTGGGGAGGGTAATGGGCAAGGCTTTGTTTAGTGTAAAGCGCTTTTAATGGGATGGTAATCGCGATAAGTATACTCTGATTCATGCAACTGATCCCTCGTGCCTTATTGAGGATTCCAATAATACTTTGGATTCCCGATGTAAAGATAAGCGAACCGATGCTGCGTTAGGCGAAAGGAGGATCGGTAATGCGATGCGGGTATTTTGCGGTATTAAATTTGATTTTTATAAGTAGTTCATGGGTAATTCAAATAGAAAAACAATAAAATTAAATATTGTTTTAGCAACGGTAAAATGAAAATTGTACATTACGTTTTTAAAAAAAGAGAACTGGAATTTAGTAAAATATTTAAACTAAATGATGTATTACAATTAGCTTTTTTAGTCAACTATATCGATTTACTCTACAATTATTTATATTATTATATATTGCTTCTTCTTAGAGGAAGCTTTGTGATAGCGATTTTTGGAGTTGTTCGAAAAACCTGTTATAATTTGTGACAGTTTTGTCGGGATTAGCCAAAACTGCACAAGGGGATTTGGGAAGCTGTAGGGAATGGGAAAATGGATAGCTCAGTGGAAAAGCGCGTGGGTCGAGCGTGACGAGCCGCTCAGAAAGGCAGTTAAA
>UCOL01002779.1:0-23097 GCA_900474335.1 Ormyrus nitidulus | reverse complement strand
TAGTTAAGGGGAGCTACATACATACATACGTACATACATCCGGACATTTTTTAAGAACTACTTTTTTGGACTCTCTGAACCTAAAAATGTGCTTCTACGTCAAAATATGAAACTCGAAAAGAAAGCATTGTGCCAAAATCGGTTGGCAGCGTTTTTTAGATTGGATTTCCTCCTGATAAAGGAAAACATTGTAATTGTAAGTGTTTAATATACTAAGATAATGGAAGCTTCGATCCATTTGTTTTTTAAAGCTTTTATTGTGATTGACCTATTTTATAATCGTATTATTTCCTGGTAAAGTTAGAAGCACGTAAGCGTTCTGCCATGAAATTATTGACTGCTTCTCGTTTGAAATTCAGGACAATTACAAGCGAAGCTGGAAAACTAGAGAAAGTTATTTTGTTCTATTGAATTAGAAAACAAAATGAGATGAAATTTGTACCTAATAACTTACATTAGTTATTAGGAAATATTACGCCAATCGATCCAACTTCAAAATTCTTCACTAATCCAAACGCGAAAAGGTGAAATTTCATAACTACCCAAAGTAGCCACTCGAAAGTTGGTCCGCTGATCGATCGAGCAAACTGCAGGCGGCAGAAATTAACTACGAACGATTGGCTAACGCGGCGAGAGAAAAAAAAAACACCGCGCTCGGAATACGAAGAAAAAAAAAGGGCAAGAAGCTCCCGGGGTAAAAAGTAGTCGAAGAGAACAAAAAGGCTTAACGTGATAAGGGGCTGTATAACTGCGAGGGCGCGCGCGGAGCTGCTGCTGGTCGGGCTTAGGTTTACGGGCGATATAAAGCGACGGATCGGATTGCTCGTATTCCGCCGAGGAATTACCGAGAAGTCACTGTAAAATTGCGCTCAGCCCCCCGCGCTCTTTCGCTTTTTATTGGATTACCCGGCTTTGCCGCGCAGACGCGGGCCTGCACGCAGGCCCCGGAGTTACTTTGGAAAGCCGAGTGTGTGTGTGTGCCTGTGTGTCTGTGTGTGTATGCGCGTGTATCGTCCTGCGTAGTTACTCTTTTCAATTTAGCCGAGGAGTATCGGAGACGGATTGCTGCCGGCAAGTTTTTCCGGGCTGTGAGTGTTGCGTGAATCTGGTATTGATTCGCTGCTTGAATGGAGATGGACCGTTTATTCATTTTTGTTTTTTTTTGCGTACGTTAAAATCATTTAATTAAACTTATATTTCTGCATTTTTTTCATTCCATAATTGGGATCTTTACAGGCATAATTTCATTAACTTTGGCTTTAATTTAAATTTTTTTATTTGTTTCATCTCGCTGCAAGTTCGTCGATTGAACGGGTGAATTTTCAAGCTCTCAAAGCAAGTTCGTTAAAAAAAAAATTTACCGAAGGAATTTCAAGTACTAAATTCGCGCATTCTGCCACATTGCGCGAGCGAGAGCAGAATTTTACCAAAAATTTTTAATGCGCCTTTGATTTCGCGTTCCGCGCTCTCGAAATTTCAGTAATTCGCTGCGCTCAATTTCATCCCCGGAATAAATCGCTCGCATGTTACAACGAATTTCGTTGACGCGGCAGCGGTGTAAAGGCAAATTATTCAATTTCGTTTGCCGATCGTCGCCGGCGTACACAACTCAAAGCCCGTCCGAATTACGGCGGGCCCGTGATAAAATCGCGAATGCAAATCGTCGGTAATCCCCGGACAAAATTTTAAATGAGCGGATCATACGAAAAAGCTCGCTCGAATCTCTCAAAAATTCTTGCGTAGTCGAAGCTTTCGACTACCCCGCCGGTTCAATTAAAAAGTTTCGCCGAGGGATAAACTCCAGCTGCCGACTTTCTCTCTCTCGCTCTCTCTCGAAAATTCAATTGATTTTAATTAATCGCTCGAGAAGTAGTATATCGGCCCGGTCCACTCGACAAATTAGAGGCGAACTATTCCTTCGCGCGGAAACTGCGAGGAAAGAATCGTTCAGACTCTCGTCAAATTACGGCAACTGGCGCAGTATCATTTACATAAGAGCGTTAAAGTCTACTTACGCTAAGTTTAGCGCCTCGAATTTCACTCGCGAGCGAGCTTCCATTCTCGAGCTCGACTCGTTTCCCACTCGTTTTCAAAACTCCGCCGGAATTGGCTTGGAGAAAAGAGAATTAAAGGGAGAGAGAGAGAGACTTGGAGCGCAATTGCAAAAGGCATGTGGGGAAAAAAATCGCGGTAATTGTTGAACTGAAAGGCCGGGTTAACTCTTGAAGTCAAGACTTCCAACTTTGAGCTCGGCAGTTTAGAGAGAAAGTAAAGGCTGTCTTGTGTTCTACTCTGAGATCAAATGGATCAAGAGTTAGAGTTTTTAATTGTGCATCAGTTAACGCTCAGAATTTAAAAATTGCTCGACCAATGAATTCTTACATAAAGGATTTTTAATTGATTATCAGTTAAAAATTATTTAAATGTGAAATTGTTGTGGGATAAGTTAAATTTTTATAAGTAGTTTTTAAAATGAGTATTGCAATTATAAATAGTACTTAGCATACACGTTAATATAAAATTCAAAGAACTGCAATTTTAACGAATGGTATTTCAGCCATGGAAATCATGGCTGACTAAATCATGCCTTGATCTACTTGCAGTAGTATCAGCTCTTTAGGTAAGACTTTTTTTTATATTATTTTTTATCTTTTGTTTCATTCATACAATACTCTATTCGTTGAAAAAATATCCAATCAACCTGGAAAAAATAATTAATAGAGTGCCTTTTACTTTTTTTATGAGCAGATTTTCATGCAAACTTTTAGTCGATTACCTTTACATAAAAAAAGCAAAGAAATAAAAGAATCTCATATTTTTCTACAAAGTCTAACCAAAGGCAGAAAATCCAAAAATAAACAAGCATCCCGTGCTAATTCACTATTCAAATCTGTTCTCCCCGATATCATTACTAATGCTCCCAGCCTCGGGAAAGCCATCGAGCCCAATAGGTAATCGAGGCTGCTTCTCCCTCCGCTCTCTCGGATACATTCCACTCGGCGGAATTCAATACGAGGAATCACGGCGCGCGCGACGACGGATGAAAAATTACCCAGCCCGGGCACGTGCGCGGCGAGCGGCAGCCAACTTTGATTACCGGAGTAATTTCGAAATTATTCCGACGCGGTAACCCAGTGTCGTCCTTGTAGCGCGAGCCGCCTTGCTCACGCGAGTCACGCTCGGCTAATCGTAATTAGTGCTTCGATCGCCCGCCGTAAACAAAGTTTTACCCCGGAGCTCTCCGCGACGCGCGGAATAAACAAGTCGAGCGCAAGATGAGCAGCCAGGGGTGTTGTTGCTGCCGGGGAGAAGTAGCGCTGACAGCGGGAAAATCGCGGTTGATGAGACGAGTTCGCGCTGAGTTCTGGGAGGAGTTGTTTGGCGAACTAGGCAGCGAGAAAGTCGAGGAGCTGATAAAACGAAATATTGGTGAGATAATTAGATTAGTGCGGTTGGAGGGTATCAATTGTGAAAGGGATGGAAGTCTTTGGAACGAATAATTTAGGTATAATAGATACTGATTATTCTGTATCCAAATAGCCAAAGGCCGTTGAAAATTTTATTTAGGTATAAGGTGATTTGATGACTTGAGGTGGTGGAAATTCGATAGAACGTGTGACTCGATCAATTATTTTCCGAAAAAAGATTGAATGAGAGATTATATTATCTATTATTCACGTGAAGCCACGGTTACATTTCAGAAATTGCCGCAAATAACTGTTGAATTTCAAAACATAAAACATTAAACGTCGAAAAAAACGATTGAGAGTTAACAGGAGCTAGAAAATTATGTTAAAAATGCATGAAGCTGCGAAGGAACGCAAAGGAAATTTTCCAATATTTCCGCGCGTTGCTCCCCTTTCCGCCTCGCGCTGCCTATCTTTCTCCCCCCTCCTCCCTTCGTTTTCGAGCCTTTCCCTACATTTCTCGATACATCAAATATTCCGGAAATATTTCCAAGTCAAATGTCCTCGATTTATAGTGAGTGACTCGAATGTCGCGCCTCATCGAGAGCGAAGCGGAAAAACTGATTCGCCCGAAAGACGGATTGAGGTATGAAATCACCGAGAAAGCTTGAATTTGCTTATGAGCAAAGGTGATTAATAATTAAATCGGTATGTGCGAAAATTTTTTGAATATTTTCTCGCGTTTATTTTTATATTCAGATAAATATTGGGATTTCAATCGTCTTTTATATTTAATTAGTAGAAAAAGTGTTACTGGGTAAACGTTTGCATGTATATGTAATTTTTGGAAAATACTGTTGAACGAAGTTGTAAATATTATTGTAATAAAACTGTAAAAGCACCATAGGCATAAATTTTCTTGAAATTCCCGTAACAACAATTAAACCACTAACATATTTCATTTTTACGAGCACAAATTGTCCCTCCACCCGAAAATTTCGTATAAATTTAAAAAATTTATTGCTTTACTTTTCTGATTTCCTTTAGCAATACTATTAAAATTAAAATTAAAAAATTTCAGCATTCAAATTAAATTTTTCAATTTGAACGAATAATTTTTTACCGAAATAAAAAAGGAGTTTGTAAAGGGGTAAAAAACTTTTGTAACTGATATCCGTTTCAAAAATATTTTCTCAGCTCAATCGACTCGCATAAAGTTCTTAATAACGAGCCTGCACTGACAGTCTATTTTCGGCATATGATTCATAAAATTTTCATTACCTTTTAATATTTTTTTACGATTTATGAACTGGACTTTTTTATAACTTTAGAAAATGTTCCCCGTAAAAAAACAAAGAAAAAGTACGAATCAGGTCAAGTTTGTTAGGAGATATACATTATACATTTAGGGTGCGATAAATTCTACAGATTGCTTTGGCGACTAGCTATTTTTAGTGCTCGAATAAATGAACAACTTTCGTAGGTATTATAAAAAAGCGCGGCTTTATTTCCACTCAGTTGCCGGGAGGAAATTATTAAATACTTAGTATCTGTTTTCCGGGGCGATGGTAAACCAGTTTCGCAAGCGGTATTAAAGTTGCTAAAATGTATCATGAATAAAAAAGGTAGCGGGCACAATGGACTGCTTAATTTATAGGAAAGCATAGTTGATACGGAAATTGCTTGAAAGTAAAATTTTATAACTTCGCGGAACTTGTTAGTGGATTACGAAGATTGCCTTTAATAATTTACCCGCAAGTCTCGACTAAATATCATTTAAAACGTTCCGCAGAAATTATTTAAAAATGCTTTTAACTCCGGGACCTAAAATAGATGAGAAAAATTCGCAAAATATAAACTATTTCTTGAAAGCGCGTTTTCCTTAATAACCGGTATTTTCCTCGGCGCAAATAAGCCAGAAACTCCTTCGGCCGACCGTAAACGGCGCTTTCAACCGGCGCGTTTCCCAGAATCTTTTAATTCAATACCCGCCTTAATAACCGATATTACACCGGTCCAATTTTAGAAAGCGAAGGTCTTACAAGCGATAGCTATCGGTATAGGCGAAAAGCCTAAAATTTTCCGGTGCGCTGCACGCAATATACATCCGGGCGAGCTCATCCCTCCCCGGATCGATAATCAAGCGAAAAGCATAGGGTACACTACTCACTTGATGCGGTTGTAGACGAGCAGCTCGGCGATCTCGCGGCCAAGCCTCGAGTACAGCGTTTCCACGAAGACGAGGACCTTCGGGTCGATCCTGAGCCTGGCCTCGCTTCGATGGTCCGGCGCCTTTGGGAGCCTCGTCGCTCCTCGCAGCGTCGAGCAGCGGATCGCCGGTTCCGGCCTCGTGTCTCGATGGATCAGGCTGGAACACAGACGCCCGAACGTTCATTAATTTCCCAGGTTAGAGCGCGGGACGTGAAGTCTTGATAAGGGGGAGAGAGAGGGGGAATTCGCGTCGCTCCGTCTATTCTCGCGTCTTTCGACGGGATTTCAATGCGCCGAGGGAAATTAATTTAGTCAGGAGGATTGTTCGCCCCCCCGGCTGCTGCTTTATTTCCGATTTCTCCGGGCAGTTTTAATTAAGACACTCGTAGCTATTTCTTTCCCGCTGCTGCCGGGATTAAATGATATTTTTTTTTTCAGCCGGTGGATGGAGGCTCTGTGAAGCGAATGAAGCCGAGAGCTGGAATTAATATGAGGTTTATATATATCAATCATCCTACTTGGCGGTGATATTGTAATTTTTAGCGTTTTTGTAGGATCAACAAGTTGCCCGGCTCGTTGAAAATATTTTTATTTAATATTTTTATTGCTCGATTAATATAATTTAATGGTATTATTGATCCGCGTCGACGCGCCTCGTCGGTTCATTGAAAAAACGGTATTTATTTTTAAAAAATCCCACGATCCAATAAAAGTATCAGATTTAACGACTGCCGGATATATTTCGGGCGCTGAGTTGGGATTTAAACTGCGCTTATAGGATCAAGGTCGAAAAAATGTGTGTCGCATCACTTTTTATGGACGTTTTGAAATTGCGCAAGACGCTTTATCACACACTTCTCGTTGAGGCAGTTAGCGAAATGAACCGTTCGGTTCGGTTCGCTTTAATATTTCAGAGTGCAGAAGGCATCTTGTGGCGATTCTTCTTTGTCATTGCGAAGAAATTGCCAATAAAACTCAGGAGATCGGCGTTGTTACGATAAATTGATATTGCATCAGAGAGCTCTGAACAGATTTTTGTTTCGTAACTTTGATGATATTTGAAGCGTTTAAAGCTTATTTTTAACTGTCTAGAAGATATCGTAGTAAAAATTGGAGTTTATTATATTCAATGAGGTTTCATGGAGTTCAATTCTTTTCTAGCTAAAGAAAATCTATCAACTTAAAAATAATGTATTATATATATGTGTTAAATAAATAGAAGTATAATATATTGCATAAATTTCTGTCTTGAATAATTGCTTTTCTCTTAATTGGAAATAATTAATAATAATTAAATTATTTAAATATTTAATTATTAAGTTGCGAGAAAATTCGCATATATATTGTTAATTAAATGCTTTATACATAAATTAATATACTTTTCAATATTCGACATTTCAGATGTATTAAATAAACCTCACTCGATCACTGACTTGTATTAAGATAATCATTTTAAACAAAAAGAGAACACTTCGACAGTACAAAGTAATATTTTACTGAATAATAATTGAAAATTGATTTCATTTCATTTTTAACCTCAGGCCCAAATACTTTTACACAAGCAACTCCATTTTGATGTATAAAGTTTTAATTTAGCTTGTAATGCTTGTCCAACAGAAATCCTTTAAAAGCTTAATTTCAGATTCCCAAAAAACTCTCCTAAAAATCACCCAGCCGAGTCTCCAACCTCCCAAAAACACCCTCGACTTTTCAATCGAACCGTATCGCGCGCGTATAAAGCGCTCCTTCCGTAAAAGCGGCCGGTCCTCCCCCGGCGGCGCTGTAAATAATAAAGCGCGCCGGGAGTGTATATTAGCGAAGTGGCATTAGCAGGTAGAACGCGGCGAGCACCGGCCCGGGGATTACCGTATGCGGCCGAAATCAGGGAGCGGACGAAGCCGTCGCCCGAAAGCATAAATACGGCGACGCGCCGGCATTAACCTCTTTCACGCTGATACGCCGGGCTACACGCTGAGCCGACTGGCATGCGTTTAGCCCTCGGACGCCGAATTAACGCTCGCGCGCCGCGCGGCAGTGCAATCGCCGTCGTACTTGTCGAGTTTTTCAGCTGGGGATCGGGCTTTCGCGGGAGGTTTGATATTTTTGGATTTGCTTTCGGAGAGGATGGTAAATTTTTTTGAATGTCCTTTTCCGCAGGAAGCGGAGTAAGTTAAGTGTATAATTGCTTGGTTTGGAGGTTGGGAATTTTAGTGAAACTTTTTAAAATTCATGTTTTTGCTATATTTTCAGTCTTTAATTGTGATGTCAAACGCTTATCGTTTTAGCATTATTCGGTAGAATGGCTGATAATGTTCTTTTTGCATTCATATCGAGTTTCAATTACAAGTAACGGAATGCTACAGCTGCAATTAAGTACTTCATGTTTGAAAGGAAAGATTAATTGACTTTAATTTCAAGTACTTTAAATGCGAAAATTACTTTGAGAATATTAAAAGAGTATTAGCATTATAACGAATTAAGCTTCTTAAAAGATTTTATTAAGGAAATGTTGAAAATGTTAGAATATCAAGTGATCTTTAAGTTTAATCACAATTAAAAATTAAAAATATACAATTTATTATGAAAGGTTTAATACAAATTGGTGTTTATTTTCAAACTTTATCGACACCTATATTTATAAAACTAAACAGAACAGTTAAAGTACAAAGAGCTATTTTAAACACCACCAACTATTAATTTACCGGATGGTTAAAAAGTCGTAATCATGATTGAATGTGCCGAAAGTTTATATATCCAAAATAAATTTCGTCTAGCGTCCGCACATTCATCAATTCCCGCGGGAAATGGAAAAATTATGTCTCCGTGACGCTTCATTAATTAGCCCTCAAAAGCAGCAGTACACCTCATAAATTCATTAAAGCAATCCATCTGTCCGCCTTAAAAATACACGCCATTCATTTCCGACAGCCGTACAAATACCCCGACTCGCCAAAATAAACGCTTCTTTTTTTACCTCAAACGCCGCGGCGGCCGGTCTCCTCTTTTGCCCCCCCTCCGACATCAAATTTGAACGAATTAACACGGCGAAAAGGATTAACGAGCACGGAGCTAAATTACAGGCATACGAGCTAATGAAGCTCGGCCGGCAATTACGTATATCGACGAGGTGAAGAATCGTCCGGATAAATACGTCGGATTCCCCGAGCGAGAAAGAAACTGCTCGCCGACATGCGAGTCCGGTAAATCACGCGAAAATTACGGCTCTCTCTTTTTTTCGATGAGCGAAAAGTGGGAGTGTCGCGTGCACGCCGGTAAATTATGCGAGTGTGCTCGAAAGTTTCGGTGAGCGCGGAAGGCGTTTTTAAATGAAACAGATTTTCATTAAAAGTTTTCAGTTATAATGATTCCCTCTTTGCGCTGCGGTTTTGATCACTGCACATCGCGAGAAAGAGAGAGAGAGAGAGAGAGAGAGTGCGGAAAAAAGTTCGGCGCGCTTTTTACAGCGCAGTGCTTCCCTGCCACTCGGCGTTTATGAATTTTTTTTTCGGCATGCGTATAAAGAACAGTTTCTGTTAATTAATTTTTTAATGGTTACAGCGCTTGTTATTAATTATTGAATTAATTGAGCCTTTCGGAGTTGGATTATTGATGAAATTGAAAAGTTTGGACGGGATTCACATCAGGTATCCGTTTTAATTGTCTCCATTTTATTGAATGAAAAAGGATAGCGAAGTGAAAGATAAAATAATTGTGAAATAAAAGAGTACTACGGGCTTTGCAATAATTTTTACTTTTGATACTGACGCCTGTATATACGTTAAATATTAAATAATTATTATTTAATTAATTCTAAGTCACTCCGCCTAGTTTTAAGCGTTAACAATGTAAAAAAGCGAAATTTAGCAATTTGAATCTCTCGCCGCCAGAAGCGAACCCGCGTCTAGCGTAGTACCGGCGCGCCCGCTAGGTGGCGTCTTTTTGCAGATGTGGCCAGGTTGTACCTAGCCTACCCTTAAGTGAATAAAGCGATTATTTTGAAAGGGATAAATAAGTTTTATTATTTAACCCTTAAAACAACCAATCCTCTCCCCCACCCCCCCAAACCAGCGCTTCAACGACGGCTCTTGAGTTGACTTCAAAATCAAGATCTACATCAACGGAGGCATCCGGACATCTCGACAAGCCAACTCTACGACAGCAGCCCGGTGGGTGGACCAGCCGCCTACATCATCGGCCTTGCCTAGAAGCCCCGTTCATCTGCTCCAGCAACTGAGCGCTCTCTTCATCTCATCGAGCGTCAAAGTAACAGAGCGCCCTCCTCGCATCTCGTTAAACACTAAGGTAACGGAGCGGCCACTTCGCATCTCATCGAACACCAGGCAACAGAGCGCTCCCTTCGATCAGGATCGATCGGCGTTCTCCTTCATCGCAAGGAGCTTAGCCATCGATCTATCGATAGACTAAACATCCCGCTATTTTTAGGGATTGATTTTTTTTAGTGGGTCGGACTCTCGCGAGACCGACCCCGCAATAGCCCCCCATTTGAAAAAGGTTCTTTCTGAACCTTCCCTCCCTGCAACTGGGTGGTGTGGTCTTCACTAAGTTGGGCGGGCTTTCTCTCGTCCAGACCCGCTCCAAGGGTCGACGTAATGGGGTTAGTGCTGTGTCCTCCCACTACGCAACGTAGAAGCCTCAGCGGGTGGATAACAGTCCCAGCGACTGGTACCGAGGAACTCGCCGCGGCAGGACCAACTAGAGCGCTCTCTCATCACCAGGAGGATCTCACCAAGCGCTCTTCCTCATCACTTCGAGCGCTACATCAGGCACTCCCTCAGCGAGTGCTGCTACATAGCACTCCCATCGCTTCGAACATTACGTCGAGCACTCCCTCATCGAGCGTTTCTTCATCACGTCACATCAAATGCTCCCAGAGCGCTACCTCATCGAACGAGATCGTGATCTACCACAAAGCGGCGACGGACGCATTCACCCCCTTCTTGACGACACCGTCTCACTCAACCATTCACGGTGTTCAACATCAACCCTAAAACAACCAAATCCTCTTTTCACCTCTTATTCAGAAACTTCAACGGCGAATTCCTCGAGTTTGATGCCTACTCCGAGATCTATTTCAGCGGAGGCAACCAGGCATCTGCATCAGGTAACTTTACTGCAGCTGTTCGATCAGTACGGCTGGTGAACCCCGCCGCCTTCAGTACCGGTGTTACTTAGAGTCTCTTGAAGTCGATCACTCCTGTAAGCCGCTAATCATCTGGAGCAACACCGAAGAACGCTCTCTCAGCTACCGAAGAGCGCTCTCTCCGCTTTCAAAGTCGACCAGTGCTCCTCATCCCCGCAGGGAAGCTGCCAACAGAGAGTGCTGCAACAGAGCGCTCTCTCATCTCATCGAGCAACTCTTCTTCGAGGACTTAGTGGGTCGGAGCCTCGCGAGACCGAGCCCGCCGTAACTCCAAATATATAAAAGGTTCCTTCTGAACCTTCTCTCCCAGTAACTGGGTGGTGTGGCCTTCAATAAGTTGGATGGGCTTTCTCTCGTCCAGACCCGCTCCAAGATTCGACGTAGATGCCTCAACGGGTGGATAATAGTTCCAGCGACTGGCACCGAGGGACTCGTAGCTGCAGAACCAGCTGCCTACTCCGGCAGGAGAGCGATATAGGTCTGAGGTCTTCTACCTCACCGAGCGCCTCATCACGCAGAGCAACGCTTCATATCGCCAAGAGCTATCATCTTACCGAGCGTTCTATCCTACGAATTGCTTCAAGACATTCACTTCAACAGCAGCTCAAAGCCTCAACGGGTGGATAACAGTCACAGTGACTGGCACCGAGGGTCTCGCAGCAGCAGGATCAGCGACGTACTCCAGCAGGAGAGCGCTCTCTCTTCCACCTCACCGAGCGTCTCATCCGCTGAGCAGAGCGCTCTCTTTTACCACATCAAGCGCTTCATCGACCGCTTCATCGAGCGTTCTCTCATCGAGTGCTGCTGCAGAGCGCTTCTATTACACCGAGTGCTCACAGAGCGTTACCTCATCGCATCAAGCGAGCTCATCCACCGCTGGAGCAACGTAGAGCGCCCGCTCAAACAACGTGCGCTCATATAGTGTTCGCCCGTTCTTACTTACAATTAGAGCGTTGCCTCTTCGACCTGCGATCGACTACAACTGAAGCGGCGAGGCACTAACGTATTCGCCCCTTCTTGACGACACCATCTTCCATCAAAGCGGTGTTCTGCGTCACTTTATAAAATCTTTTATGTATTTTGTGAAAATTTGAAAAATTTGATAATAACCCAATAAAAACAAATTTGATATTAAAAAAAAGTGTTCTATTACTTTTACTAATACTATATTTTTTTCATGAAAAAACATTGAAATTTTCTCAATAAAATAGTTGCAAAGTTTGCAAGATCAATTACTAAAAAAAACATTTACAAACTTAAAAAAATTACTCGCCCCCGAGTATAATCGCGCCACCTCCCTCGGAAAAACGTTTTCATCTCAATTCGTTTAATCAGCATCTTTCGCCGAGTGCTCGCGCGTCGCGCAAAAACCTGGTCGCAAAATTACAGAGCCTCGTTAACAGGAGCATTTCCGCGACTCGATCCAGAAAGCCAGCGCCGTAGCCATCTATCATGCAAATCAAGCCTCGCCTCCTCTCTTCTCTCATCGATTGACATCGTCGGCGGTGCGCGTATCTCTCGCGATCCGACGCGCCGCCGCCGAGGCGAATTGACGAACGTTTCAATAACGTTAAAAAGATCGATGACATCAGGCCTCGCCGAGAAGAAGCAATATAAATTACGGGGCCGCAGGGTAATACGCGAGGGACGGAATTCTCGATATTCGCGGAGAGAGAGAGCGAGCGACGCGCTATGCATAATGAACGCGGAGATGGAGTGCCGTGCATGTGTGTACTTTCGGATGTGATGCGCTGAAAAAGTAATCAGATCGAAGACGCGGCGTAATGTGCTGCTGCCGATGCAGCGCCGATAGCTGAGGTGCCGGGCGAATCAAGTGAGGTGTCGCGGTTGGTTCGAGTGTCTCTTGTTTTTTGGGAAAGGTTCGGGAGGGATATTTGAATGCATGAGATTTGTTAATGGAGAATTATGTAAGTTACATTAGGGATTCTGTTTGTGGGGAGATTTTTGGAGAATGTTTGTATTTAAATTTATGATTATATATTATGAATTTAAGGTGTTTTAAAATGTTTTGGAATAAAAGTTACTGGCAGGTTAATCCAATTAATAAATTACTGCAGTACAAACAAATGTATTTTTAGACTTATTAAAAGCTTTGAATGTCAGCATAGGAATATGAACATTTGTAATGTAACGATAATGACGGAATTGCTGCCAAGATGATGAAATAATTAACACTACTGTTGAAATTTTTGATGTAGAGAATAAATGAATATTTATTTTAATTTCTACCCGACCCTAACGAAATTCCAAACATCCCCTCATTCCCAATAATTTCCCCCAGCATCCTTAGATTTCCCGAGCGAACAAGCGTGCATGCAAAGTAAGACAAGTCCACTTAGTGAAAAGGGTCAGCCGACCGATTTGTAATACGTGCCCGGCCCGACGTCGTAACGTCGGCGAACGTAAGAGGTTGCGCGCTCTGTGCAGCCCAAAGCGAGTACAAGGCAAGGTAGGTGCTTACCCACGTAAGCTTAGCCCGAACACGTATGTACGCGTAATCTCGTTGAGATACGACGCGGAGCTTGCTGCGGCTGCCTGGTGCTACGCCGCGCGGCCCTCTCCGCGCGTATCGCTGCGACGCTCGAGCCCGGACTAAGCCTATTAGCGGGGGAGAAGTAGACATTGAGAGTTCCGGAAGAGGGATCGGGAGGTGATGCGGGATTTTGATTAGGTAATGCGAAGTTTGGGATTTGCGTGCTTTTACTCCTGTTTTTTGCTTTGGTCTGGTTGTTGGAGGGTTGGGACCTATCGGTTCGGACGAATAGTTTTTTGACGTTGAGACAATGTGCTTTAATAAAGTTTTCATATATCCTTTTGATGTATTGTAGTAGAATATAGTAGATGAACAACATTTTTTAAATTTATTATAAACTTACATTATTGGAAATTGTATCGATAATGGATAGAAGTCTATTCCTCCCTATAAATTACATTTAACCACTTGCACTAAACAAGCCCGAAGGCCGAAACAATATAATCAAGGCGCATTCTCTCCTAATTACCCCAACAAGCATTACCGAATTAAACTCCCTTTATCGCGGTCCATTTGCAGAGCTCATCTCCTTGATCAATACATTAAGTAACAGCGCTCGTCCCCATCCCCTCCACAATTATATAATCACGACGCAGGCGGCGTCCGTAACCGCAGGTACAAGCCAGCTTATTACGCAGCCGGCCATCTGACCCGAATCCCCGCGGCAGCCTCCTTGAGGCCCTCTCCCGTCCGCGGGCCGTCGTCGCCTCGCGATCCTGTGTGTGTGTCGCCTTAATGCGAATTTACGGTAACGGCGCGACACCCCTTCGAATAATAGTTGATCGACGATTAGCGGCGCGAGCGAGGAGACGATCGCGGGGGAGGATAAAGCCGCGCGACGACGCGCCAGCCCGGGTTAATGATATTCCGTTGTGCGGCGGAGGAAAGGTAGGGGGAGCTCTTGAGGAGGGGACGGGGTGGATGCGTTCGCGGAGAAGATTTTCAGGTTGGATTATCAGAGCACGGGGTGAAAGGCTGGTGTTTTTGTGAGGAGTGACATAATATGCAAATTTGTATAAGTGGATGTAGAACAATGAATACGGGTGTTTTATGTAAAACTGCTTTATACGGTATACAAAACTTAAATTGATAATTTTATTGAATCGGTATGTGACATAAAAAGGACTTTATAAACGCTTAAAATACTTGGATAGTTTTGTTCAGATTTTTAAAATAGAATTAAAAACTAAGAATGTGTTACTTGCAAGAATAGCAGAATATTTTAAATTTTGAAAGCTAGCAGTTTTTAATACCTTCAGGATCTGGCATGTGCTAAAATGTTCTACATATTTTACTCCCACATCGTAATTAAAAATTAATTTAAACAAGTTTTTTTAATTAGGTTTTTAGACTTCAAGCATTTCCGAATAATTAAAAGCTTAATTAAAATTTTTGCAAAAAATATTAAATTACAAAAATTTTAATGAGATAATTCAGCTGCGCGAAACGTCACGAAAATTTGAAATAAACGAAATAGTTTTTCATTCGTTCACTCAAATTAAACGCCGAAGTAAATTTTTTGTCAACAGTAACGATCAAGTATCGTTCCTTTGTCAATTTGATGTTTATTCAAATCGAAACGATTTAATCAGCGTTTTAATCAATACGCCGACCGTTAACGTTCGAACTAGCAAGTTAACGCGCCAGAATCTCGCAACAAAACGCGCATTAAACAAGTGACGCAAATAAAATCGATGACGTATCGTTTAATTTCGCCGGGATGTATGCAAAACGCGCGCGATTCGATCTTGATAAAAGAATTTAAAGGGCTTTGAGGGGGAGCGAATGGGAACAATTATGAAAGGAAAAAGGAGCCAATCCGAGTGCCCCGAATCCACCCCGCGTACAAAGGCGCGCAATCTCGCGCTCTCTTTTATTCGGCGCGCTACGCATCTCCTGAGCACGTAATCCGAGCGAAAAATTTCGATTCCCCGTTTTGCATGTCGCGCGCTTTGCGAATCGGCGCCGATGCGGCCAAGATAGGAGAATGCTCGATGAAATTGCGCAGTTTGTTCAACAAGTTATTCAACCGGTGCTTTTAATGAACGTTTTTTTGAATGAATAATGAGGAGCAGTAAAAACAATAATACAGCGGTTCATGGGTGGTGCAAAAAGCAGCAGTTGTTATTATAAATGAAAAGCTTGACGTTTTTTTAGTAATTTTTCATTTGGATGTTTATTGTTGTAACGTTGGTTTATGTTTTGTTAAAAATTTTGTAATCAATTATTGAACATTTTTATCTCGTGTTTGATGAACGTTCTGCAGTTATTCAGCATCAATTGCGTTTATTGAATTATTAAAGAGCAATTTTCATAATACATTCAAGTTTCATTATATTGATCTGCATTTACGTTGTCGAATAAAATGTTAAATAAATGATTTACTGACAGACTGAAATAAGAGTATCCGCCAGTTTTATTACACGCGTCTTAAATTTTTCCAGAGATTCATCTAATTCCTTCGATCGTTCCACCTCATAATTCACTGAAATTTCAAAGCAAAACGGCAGCATTAATTTTCTAAATGAAAAGCGTGCTCCTAAACAATAAAACTTCGAAAAAGACGGCCGCGGAGAGCGAAAAGCACGCAGGTAGATTACCAACGCACGTTAATCACTGTCGCTAGTCCGGACGGCTGTTTCGCGCGCGCACGAATTTCACGCATCGAAAAGCTCGCCCCCGCAGAGAGAGAGAGAGAGAGAGAGGCATCCCACATGTTCGTCGAACACTAATAATAGCCTTGGCGGAGAAAGGGACCGGATTCGAATGAAAAAGCAATTTTCGAATTTGGTACACCTGCGAGTTTGACTGGTGGAAAATTGTGAAAGTTATCGAAAGAAGAGGAAAAGAAGTCAAAAATTCGGGAGAAGATTTTTAGTGGAGTCGAAGAGGATTAATCGTTTAGTAAAAAATTTATTTTCATTTCGGAGTTGTCAAAAAAAGTAGAGATTAAATAATGTTTCCAAGCAGTAAAATGCTTTATTCGGTTTGACGTTCTATAAAGTTCAATTGAAGAAAATGAAGTTGTTTTATGGACCGCGTAAATACTGTATTCAAACATTATTCTTCCCCGAGTACACAAAAGCTTAAAAAAGCAGTAACCTCTTACCGTTTACAATAATAAAACAGAAAAGCGCCAGAAAGACAAAGAATTTTACGAGCAAAGGAGGAGCGAAGCAGTAAGCCATAAGACAAAGATCGAACGCGGCGCGAGGAGAGAAAGAAGCGAATAGCAAGACTATCTTAAAAGAGGTATAATGAGATAAAAACTCGAGGAAAGCGCGAAGAGAGGCGCGGAGGTAGAAAAAGCCTCCGAACGAGAGGGAAAATGGGGTAAAGGATTATCGGGACGAGAGACTGACTATCGAGGAAACGTCGCGTCGTCGTCGGCTGAAGGAGGATTGACGCCGCCGCCTCCCCTCCTCACTTTTGGCACGGATAATCGACTTATCTTTTAAAGTCGTCCCGTTTTTGCGCCCGACTCCTTGTCTTTCTCTCTCCCTCTCTCTCTTCTTTCGCCGCCCGTTTCCGCCTTCCGCGCCGATCGCCTTTGTAGCGCCATTTCGCCCAGAGACGCATCGCTTCGTTAATTACTCGCCGGCTGCTGCTGCTGCTTTTTTTTCGTCCCGCTGAACACGACGAAAGCTTCTTAATTCTCGAGACCGGGAGCTTTTTGCAGGTTCGAGGGCGCCTTTGACGAGAGGCGCGGGCGCTGATTTCGCGCAATCGCTTTAATTGGTTTTGTGTAGTGATTCGCTTTGAACGCTCTTTCATTCAATACCTGAATAAATAAGCGTTGGGAATAATTTTTCGTGCAGTTTCAGCGTTTCTAAGAACTTTCCTGTTTGGGGAGAAGAGTTTATTGTGATGGTAAAAGTAATTTCTTTTTTAGCAGACAGAGTATTTCTGAGAATCAGATCGTTCTTTTTTTCGAAATTTCTTTGAAATAACATTTCTTTTAAAAGAGATTCTAAGACAAAAGGTATTCTTTCGAATTATTCTATTTAAAAAATGTATTGTAAAAAACAAGTTAAAAGATTAAAAAGTTTTTGCGACGTAATCCTATTTTTATACCCCATTATAATTTCCTATTTCCCAAAGAAAACTGTTCAAACACATAAATAGGATGCAACTACAAACTCCTGCCAATATCGATTCCCTTTATCCCCCAGCAGTACCGATATACATGCAGACGAGCTCCATAACGTTAACCTTCAAGCCCCCCCCTTCCCCCCGAAAAAAGACAAGCTCGACTCGAGGTGCTCGCGACTGCCACCTCAAAATTCTCCCAAAGTGCGCAAGCGACTCGGTTCTTCTCGTCCGCGGGGAGGAGGGGGGTAAACGCCCTTCGAAACTAGGTTGAGCAGCGTCGACGGCGCGAGAGAGGCTCTCTTCGGAGGAATAGAGGATAGGAGACTCGAGCGTCGGAGAAAGAAGCCGAGCGCGTCGCATATTAATCTCGCCCGGCGATAGCTTCTCCTCCTCCTTCCCCGAGGAGAGAGAGAGAGTCGCGTAGGAAAAGTTCGCCGATGAAATTTTCATGAGGGAAGCTGCGTGCGACGCGCTTTTGTATCGCATTCGACAGGGGCGCGCGATACTATAACCCGGAATTCCCGGGGAGGAAAAAGAGGCCAGGATTAATGGCCTCGGCGAGCTTTGACGTTTTTCAATTTTCAGGTGTTTTAGCGATATTAATTTTGACTAATTTAAGGGGAAATTAATAGCTTGCGATTAGCCGTGACGGAGAGAGAGAGAGAGAGAGAGGTGTCGAAAAAAGTTTCTGCTGACTGATATTGTTTTGAGCGAGTTTTATCGCCGGAGCGGATAATTCATTTCGTAATTAAACAGGGAATAATTCGACCTGTCCGAAGACTGGCTGGCTGCTCGGATATTATTATTGTTACCAATGGTGTTTCAATTGTCGGTTTGAATACCGAATCGAAGCGAGGTGGATTATTGTGGGAAAGAGTATAGTTAAATTGACGCTGCTTTATTATTGTGGTAATGTACATATCGGGTCTATGAACTTTAGCTTTGCGCGGCATAGATAGATTCAATTGTAATTGCGGAGTCATGAATAAATTGTAACTTTAAGAAATTACTGCCGCAAAGGCTATTCACATTCTACAGACAGGTCAGTAGTAGAGTCAATCATCGATATTCGCAGCTATCGGACAATCGCGTTTGAATTGTTATTCGTATTATAAGTAATTTTTAATAAAAAGTATCGCAGGAATTTGATGGAGCGCCATAAATATACATACCACACGTATTAGATTAAGCGAAGGAAACTCAAAAAAATTAAACTCCGTGGTTTAATTCATCAAAAGCTAATGCTACAACAGCGGAAAAAACGCGATTCAATTACTTTCTTGTTACCCCGGTTCCATACAAAAATACCCCGCTCTTTTTTTTTCCGTATCGACGAAACCCAATTATTTTAATCACACTTGCCAATGCGGCCAGCAAAAACCAGCGAACGTAATTAATTTTTCGCTTAATCGTCTTGATTTCATGATTGCCGAAGAAGGGAGTGAGAGAGAGAGAGAGAGAGAGAGAGAGAGAGAGAGAGAGCCGCTCTCGTTGTAATCGCTCAATTTTTTTTTTTTTTCAGCAAATCCAATTAATCTGGAAGTTGATACCCCAGTCACGGAGTGCCTTCGCATTCGCGAGAGACATCCTCGACGAGCGTACGCCGAGCGTCAATTGCGAGGTTAGCTCCGGCGAGTCTTTCTCCGTTCGTCAACCTTTGCCGGGGACGAAAATTGCTTTGGCTTTCTTCGTTCTTGGTGAATCGGTTGGGGGTTTGTTTTGAACTAATTGAGGGCACGTAGACGGTAGGGTTTTAAGCTTATAAATTTGTAGGGGCGAACAAAATCAAGTTCAGTCGGCAAATCTGGAATTTCTTATGGTAAGAACGGGAAAACGGATTGGTAAAATGCTTTTATGATATAGGTTCTATTTTTCTTGCTTTAACTTTAAAATAATTGATTGTAAAAATTCTTAAAAGTATAATGATTTGACTCACGTGACGATGATTGCGATTAAAATGACTCACCTAGAACAAAGAGAAATAATTATTAGACACATTTGTCAGCTGAATGAATGTTAGAAATTTAACAATGTAAACGTTTGGATAAGTTATATCCACCCAGGCCTTTCAATGTAATGGTCCATTAAAACTTTCGAGGATGGTAAAACTTCAGACATAGTTGGCCCATTTTTTTCCTCTGCCCCTTTCGAAGGCGAAGTTTCAACTTCAAAATCCCAGATCCATCGTCTGTAATTCGCGAAAAAAAAAAAAATTACAGCGAACTAATTGCTCTTTAAACTTTCACTCTTTAATTCAGACAAGTCGAGGCAAATATCCGTCGACGTCGGCGCGTTTTCAGACTGGCATCGGAAAAATCTCAAGGATTCGTCGCGGCATCCCGTGGGAAACGAAGTAAGCCAGACGAGGGACTCTCCGGGAATCGAGAGAAAGGCGAGGCGGAATGTAAGGTGAGGACTCGACTATAATTGTTGAGTAAATCCCGACGAGATAAAGCAGCGACGTTCTTTCCGAGAAGTCTTGCTTCTTCTGTTTTTTTTTTTTTTTTTATCCTCAACGCCGGACAAGCCGCGAATGCATGACGTCGCCTTGTTTGCGCACACCTCTGACCGCGCGATTTTCTCGGGAAATTGTTTACTTCGGCGTGTTGAATTTTCATTAAGAGAGAGACAGAGAGAGAGAGTCGAGCGGAGTAAAGAAAGGCGCGGGAATGATTTTTATTTTCGCGAGAAATTTCATTAGCGCGTCCTTGATGAAATTAGCTCGCGCTCTTTAATTGTACGTCGCCGTGCACGCGAGTCGAAAGTTTTTCGACGCGCGGAAGTAATGAAATTCGTTCGAATTATAATGCAGTTGTTTAGCGGGTAATTGGCTTTTAGTCCGGGGAGGCACTTACAAATTGCTGCGCGTTTAATGCGAACTTCTCCGCACTTTTTTGCTTTCGGTAACGAGTTTGAGACCGTTAAAGTTTATAATAATACTTGAAATTTTACTTTTATGTGCCTGGTTCTATTTACAAAGTTACGGACAAGTACGTATCTTTCAAATTTTGTTTAATGGCTGTATTCAATGTTATACACTTCGCAAATTGAATTAGATAATAAACTTCAAATATCCCGTTAAGAGATTTAGCACCAAGATAATAAATACAGTGTTTTATAATAAATTTCCATCTGTCACAAATATTTCTGTTCTTGATTAATTCAAATATAAATTTCTTAAGAAAACAAACAAGCTTTTAAATTAACAAAAGCTGAATTGTGAGTTCAAAGGTTATTGCCTTGATTTTCCAAAGGCAACTGATTGAAGTCGATCGTGCATTATAGAGGATGTGAATCTCGGGGAACTAACGCGTAAGAAGCTTGTTCGAAGTCTGTCGTCCTGCGCCGTCATATTCAGTCTTCCCTAGCCAAATCGTAGAAGGTGTCGAGTTTGTCTTTATAATCGATTCTGTATTCACGAATTCGTAGAAAATATTTTAATTTGTTTAAATTCAATTATCCGAGTTTGCGAGTAGAGTAGAGTGATGTTACATTTGTTAATTTACGAAAATTGCACGCAATTTATGCATACATCATATTAGTTATAAAATAAATAAATGAATAAATAATGTTTGTTAAGCTTTCATCCCGAAAAATTTGAGTGTACACCATAGTATTTGAAAACCAAACCTAATTTACTTTATAGTATTGCATATTCTAGTATAAAATCTAATAATTTATTCTAAATCGTAAAACTTGAATTGAAAATATAAGAAGCGTGATTGGTTTCGCTTTATCAACCAATTAAATGTTACTGTTATGGTAGCCTTTAAATCTAATAGAGCGCACTCATCCATATCTAAATTTAGGGAGAATTTCTAGTATTAATTCTCACTCATCCATTGTTTAACTTATTTGTTTTCATTAAAAATTTTACGATTTTCGTTCCATTTATTAGTTACAAAATAAATAATATTTGTTAAACTTTAATCCTCAAAAGTTTGAGCGTACACCACAGTATCCGAAAACCAAATCCATTGTGCCCCCAAAAAAGAGCCCGGATCAAGAGCGCGGAGGCGATTAGTTTCGTCAAATCTTTGCGTTTTTTGCCCCAATAAACCGTATCCCGTACAAGAAGCGCAGCCGGAAAAATCGACGCAATCCGTTCCTCTATCTCCCTCGCTTTTCCTCCGCTTTTCCTCCGCTTGGTTTACCGCTGGGAAACAAGGCTTTTCGATCGACGCTTTTTTCTCTCACTCTCCCCCTCCCCACGCCCATTACTCGCGTTGCGTTTTTTGCCGCGGCGCCACCAATCGTCGTTTATTGAAGAGCGCCGAGAGTGTATGAAAACGAAAAGTATGTTTTGCTGTTCTCTCCCGTTCCGGCACCGGCAGCTATACGTATATACGCATCTGCAGAGGATTGCCGGCGAAGTCGCGATTGCGATGCCAACCGTTTCGCGCTGAAGATTAAGAGTTTGGCTCGCGTTAAGATTATTTTTCATTTTTATTAATCGAAGGGGACGATTTCATCTTGGGGGATAGTAGTTTTAAAATTAGATTTTGATTTAAACAAATTAGCTCGGGTGGAAATCTTACTAAGTTTTAAAGCTTTATGATCAAAATTAAGTAAGACTTTCCATATTTAAAGACAAAATATAAAGTTAAACTCATAAAGATTTTACTCACGCTACTACCATTAAAGTATCTAATTCTATTATTATAATTGACGATTTAACGTCGAGCTTGCAGCTATTTTATGACGTATGAGAAATTAAACACTCACTTTTGTAACGCGGCGAGCAAACCTTCAGGGCAATGAAGGTAAGCGATGCGTGTTGATCGTAATTTCGCGTCGGCTTGATATTTTTGAAGTGAGGAATTACCGCGAGTCATAACAGAACGCCGTCGATCACTGCGCGTACTTGCATGATCCGAAGTACGAAATAATTAATCACGTAATTGTGCACGTCGATGTTAGGCGCGGTTAAAAGGTATTACGGCTCGATGCTTGTGATTGATAAGAAAATCAGCCTGGCCTCTCTGTCGGAGAGAGAGAGAACGTGTTCTCGTATAATAATTGATATTAGATAATTTAATAAATTGTTCGACGCGCAAAAAAGGAATTTTCGCGTCGCTTTAAATATATGTATTTTAATATATTTACCGTCACGAAAATTTAACTTCGCACAATTCACGAGTGAAATTTATTTCGCCGCGCGCGGATAAATGGTACAATTATCGCGTGGAAGAATTATTGAAATTTCAAAGTACTTTGCCGGCGGACCTCTAACCTCATTTTCCTCATTGTTAACCCGCATTTACATCAACTTGGCACACACGGAGGCCTGAAATTCCCTCCGCCCAAACTATATTCGTTCATCTTCCTCGGCTTATTCCAGCCGTAAAATTTCATAATCTCTTAACAGCTAATTTCATCTCGAAACGCGCATTCCAAATGCCCCGTCTACTCCCAGAAAAATATAAATCTACACACTTCCTCCCGAACTTACATCTCATTCCCGTCTATCTCCCGCACATAAAAGGCACGTACTGCGGGCGCACCGTACTCTCGCCCGCAGATTCCTCCGTAGTGCTCCAAGAATCACAGCGCAGATACCAGGCAGCTCAGCGCGAAAGAAGCAGCAGCAGCAGCAGCAGCAGCAGCAGATAAGTCGAACGGGAAATGTAAGCAAAGCGGTGCGTGGCTTTTTTTTTTTTTTTTTCTATCAT
>UCOL01002778.1:0-23118 GCA_900474335.1 Ormyrus nitidulus | reverse complement strand
TTTTTTGACGGAAATTTTACAATTGAAAATGGCGCCGTTGCCAAATGTACTTACTGTCGACTTACTGTTTACATTTCGGAACACACCCATGATCTTTGAACTTCGAAATGTTACCACTACGTGGCTAAAAGTGCTAGTCTGCTAGTGTCCTGTGCATTTGATGTTTGTGAATAAAAATGAAGTGAATCACTCTAAACTTTATATACTAAAAAAATTATCAACTTTTTTATGAAACGAATCTATTTTTTAGTGAACATATTTTAGGGTGATAGAAAACTATGGTAAACTCATAGTACAGTTAGGTAGTTTTAAATTTACAAGGATTGGTTTTCTGGTAAGGTTAGTCTTAACTGTCTTAAGCAGTAAGTTGTATTATCTGTTTTGAGAATCTTTGCCAAAAAAGGGCAGTTTATTATTCTAATTGCTAAAAGCCTAATACAATTTGATGAATGTCTGAGAGTGACTACGACTGTGCTGACGAATATACCAGCCTCATGGATGGTCACGTTGCAGCTGAAACTCGAAGTAATAGTGCATCTCTGGCTACCAAACGTAAAAAAGTGGGTCCTAAAGTAGCCAGTACAATCGAGGTATGTTGGTCTTTCACTGTTTAGTTTACTTCAAATTCATAAATTACTTTTTTAATGAAAATTTCAGATGGAAAATGGAGTTCCTGAGGTTCACATCGAAGATGGTATTTGCAGAAATAGGAGAGAGAATCCAGGACCAAATTCACCAGAAAACTTAATGGATCACAATGAGCAAGATGAAGTCGAAGAGGAATTAAAATACGGAGCAGTTCATGTCATCAAACTATTTGTTCCTGTTTCTTTGTGTATGTTGGTTGTTGTAGCTACAATTAGATCTATAAATTTTTATACTACAAAAGGAGTTTATTTGTAAGTAAATCTGTCTTTAAAGAAATATTTAAAATTTTCATAATTTCAAGCAATTAATATTTGCAGAGTATACACACCATTCCACGAAGAAACAAACGATTCAGGCACCAAAGCTTGGCAAGCTGTTGCCAATTCATTGATATTAATGGGTGTAGTTGTTTTTATGACTGTGATATTAATTGTTCTGTACAAATACAGATTTTATAAAACGATACATGCTTGGTTAATCGTTAGCTCTTTAATATTATTGTTCTTATTTACATCATTGTATTGTGAGTAAGTATAATTTTGATGTTTTTAATTTATATCTTACAAAAATAAAGATGTAGATATTTTTTAATAATTTTTCAAAATAAGTTTATTTATACAATTTTGTTAAAACTTTTTAGAGAAGTATTAAAAGCATATAATATACCAATGGACATGATAACATTAGTTATTGGTTTATGGAATTTTGAAGTTGTTGGCATGGTATGCATTCATTGGCAAGGTCCTTTATCTTTGCAGCAAGCATATCTTATATTTATAGCTGCTTTGATGGCTCTTGTTTTTATTAAATACTTACCTGAATGGACAGCATGGGCTGTCTTGGCAGTAATTAGTATTTGGGGTAAATTTCTTAAACTATTTTATGAATCTTTGTAGAAATGAATATTTACAAGTAAAATAAAATAAAATTATTTTAAATAGATTTAATAGCAGTATTAACGCCGAAAGGACCACTAAGAATATTAGTTGAAACTGCACAAGAACGCAATGAATCCATTTTTCCTGCTTTAATTTATTCTTCAACTGTCATGTATGCTTTTACCATGAGTTTTACTGGATACGTAACAGCAGCAACAATGGCAAGTGGGGATGGAACTGCTGGTGATAGCATATCATCCCCTGCAAGAGTCCAACCACAGAATCAGAGTTCTGTGTCTAGCGATACTGAAGAGGGTGGGTTCTCCAGAGAATGGATGGAATCACATGGTAGCTTCATCAGCACCTATTTTATTTTACTTTCTTTTACCTAATTAATTTAAGCAGACGCAAGTATAAGTAGAAAATTTTTTTGATTAAATTAATATTTATTTTTAGCTGATCGAAGCGTTCGTAGGAATCAAGAAGTTAGAGAAAATGTTCAGGCAAATTCGCGAGGCGCTATTCCAGTTGACTCCGCTTCGCAGGGACCGACAAATCAACAACAAATGATGATGCAAGAAGAAAGAGGTGTGAAATTAGGACTAGGAGATTTTATCTTTTACGGCGTGCTTGTTGGCAAAGCTTCAAGTTACGGTGATTGGAACACTACTTTAGCTTGTTTTGTAGCTATTTTGATTGTAAGTGTATGAGCATTCATTTAATGAGTCTTTAAAATTAATTATTTTTATTAAATATTTAATTTATTTTCAGGGTTTGTGCTTGACGTTGTTATTACTAGCAATATTTAAAAAAGCTTTGCCAGCTTTACCGATCTCCATAGCGTTTGGTTTAATATTTTACTTTGCAACGCGTGTCATTGTTGCTCCCTTTGCCGATAGTCTTGCTAGTGAACAAATATTTATTTAATCTTTTTCTATTTTTTATGAAAATAAAACTTATTTATCAAGATGAGAATTCAAAAAATTACCATTAAAAAGACTTACAGTATCTTTAATTTAGTATTTAAGAATGCTTTATCTATAATAATGAATATTTTTACTCCACTAATATGAAAAATAATTTTGAAGACTGTTTCTTCCAGCATGTAAAATATAACTTATATTACTAGAACTGTAAAATATAAGAAATGAAATGAAAATTATTTCATAATAGACCTTTGTAATATATAAACTTGAATCAAACTTGTTTGCAAATGTTTTTACAAGAAAAAGGAAATAAAATATTTGTATTTTCAAATTATGTTTTTAATCATATTTGTAAAAAAAAAAAAAAACCTAACATGTTATACAATAGGCTACAATACAGTTTATTGCATTCCATTGTGTGTACACAAATTATTTAATCCGCTTAATTTTCTATTTGTTTAGAAAAAGGCTTTTAAAAAAGCATGACTCACAAGAGGTTATTTGTTATATTTGAGGTAAAACTTATTGGGATCATACAAGTGGGAAACGGTAGCTTCTTAAATGATCAAATTCTGAATATCAATAATGCTTAAGTATATTATCTTAAATTTTTTTTCCTTCAACATTTTTTTGAAATAAAAGATTTAAATTAAATCTATTTAATAAGCTACGTTCTCTGTTTATTCCTCTAAAATGTATACATTAAATTTCGGAATACGCAGCGTGCTTTAGAGTACGTTTACACAGCCATAAGAATATGTGATGATTGCAACTTCTAAATGATCCTGATTATTTTATTTTATTTATTTTTCTTTTCAGGAAAGCAAGCCATAGCTTTGCAATCTGGGCAAAGCGATAGCTGCTTATGTTTCATTCTCTAATATCAATTAGAGAGTAAATTCTGATTACGTCTATGAGATATGATTTTTGTGTTGCTGTTGTTGATAAATATGAATTTACATTTTCCGTTGCTTCATTAATAAATATAGTTTACATTTTGCCGTGAAAATACAATTCACCATTATATTCGCAGAGTAATTGATATGACCAGTCTCGATATTATCGTTTTTGCGAAACGCCATTTTTAAAACGAATAATTTGACGCCAAACTTACACTAGAAACCTTTCGCCGTGCAACGTAATAGTATCTTTAACAGCAATATTACATGTTTTAACTTTAAAAGAGAACCTCGTCTATAATAATACTAAAGAAGATATAACAGAATAACAATTCATTTATAAGCTAGTTACTGATAATTTTCGATATCAGTCATTATCGCGTATGTGTAAAAGCTGTATATTTTATACCTGTACCTGTACCTCGATGCTAGTTACACCTTCGGCGAGAAAATACAGGATACGTTTTATATATCTTTGTAAAAAAATTGCTACAGCTCACGATGTACAAAAAATAATTTTTCAAAAATATTGTAAATTCAAAGCTAGTTGAGGTATTTATTAGCTACTCTCTCTTTGATCTAAATCTCGTTAAATTCGTTTGCAAGCCTGGTGTAAATGTATCTTCTGAAAGAAGTTTATTAACATGTATCGATAATAAAACATTACTTTTTCATTAAATTTATGAACAAAATAACGTATACGATTAAAAAAAATGTTTATAAACTTAAATTAAAAGTGAAAGCTAAAATTTATTAAATTTAAAATATATAAATAAGTACTAAGGGAAAAATGCAAGATTAAATTAAAAAAAAAAAAAAAACTGTAATGCAGTAAAATGCAGTTGACAAGATTGAAGAAAGTGCGATGGTACATTTTCACCAGAACAAAGAAGTAAAGTGCTTTTCACACTTACATTCTCATATCACCTTTGGTATATATTATTCGCACTTGGATAATCTCCTCGAATTCTCAAACGACGATTATAACGGCATAAAAAGGAGAAGATCAGATTATCTTCAGTAGTTTTTTTTTGCGTAAGCGCCATAAAAAATTCGAAAAAATATCTCGCGCTTAATTATATATATAATTATTAGATGTAGGCAAATGCAATCCTAACTAGTGCCATACTTGCTGCTCTCAAAAGTACCACGTCGGAAGAACGAACTGAATTCAAGTAATGACTGTTTATCAATGTTGCTCAGGTTACCCTTAAATTTGTAGAGGGGCTCGCAACTGGGTAATTCTGAGCAGACCTGAATGAGTTTGCGAAGATAGTCTTCGAGACGTTTTCGACGCTGGCGTGCTACAACCTCGTGTTTGGCAAATACTTTTCGAGGCGGAAAAGGAATATTAGTTACCTGTAGATATAAATAAATTGAATTTATCTAGATGCAAATGATATTTAAGATTGATTTATTTTATTACCTTGCTACCATATTTCTGACGCATCGATAGGTGTAGCTCTCTGAATCTCCTAAACCTGCGTAAAAGCGTCCAGCTGTTATCGACTGCTACGACGCGTATTTCGTACTCGTAGTGGCTCGAGGTGCCAGCACCGCGTATTACATATGACGGAACGCTCATAATTATATTGACGATGCTGTCACTGTCATTGTCATTAGTTACTAGCGACGGCAAAGAACGCGTTATCGTCAGCGCATACGGGCTAGTCAACCGTTCACCTCGATTCTGACTCTAAAAGCGAAAAGGTGTGTTTTTTTTATAGGTTTCGATAATTCTTGAATTAGTTACATTGATTTATTGTCTCACCGAAAGATAAACGGAAGAATAACCCCTTGAGGGTGGTAATCGCGAAACGAGACGCCTAGCTCTCTGATTATCGTCCTCCTCAATGGTCTGCCTGCTTGAGCCGAGATGCGATCTAGTAATAGAATTTGATAGACTGAGCGTACTGTTGCAGATCGGATCGCAGTTTTCCTTGGATTCTTTTTCCTTGGGGCAAGTTTCCGCTGCTGGCTCGGAGCCTCTCGACACTCTGTTACAGTTCTCGCTACTCGGCAAAGTTAAAGTCGAGGCCGAGCTCTGCTGATTGTTCATCTTGCGATCCTGCTCGAGTAGAGAAACTTCGAGCTCGATCTGCTGCCTCTGAAGCTCTTGTAAGATGCAG
The DNA here is from genome assembly GCA_900474335.1 of Ormyrus nitidulus. NCBI lineage: Eukaryota > Metazoa > Arthropoda > Insecta > Hymenoptera > Ormyridae > Ormyrus > Ormyrus nitidulus. The sequence goes on along the minus strand of UCOL01002778.1, from coordinate 17,638 downwards.
ATCTGTCGATCTAGCTCGTCTTTGGAGGGTGGACTTGCTTCGAGGCACTTCATCACGAGCGCGCGCTGTTTAGCGATTTTCTGGTTTAACCGTTTCATCGCCTCGCTCTGTTCGATTAAGCACTCGTCCATCAACTCGGGACTCTAAAAGTAGTCATTTCTTCGATAGCGATCGAACGGAATAAAAATTGAGTGACCGAAAATTGAAATTACCTCGGCTGAGAAGTAGCAGCGGGTGCCGTTTTCCTTGGGTTCGGGAGTACTCTGCTCAAAATATCTGATCTCGTCGACGGATGTTTTGAACTCGAGCTCATTGTCGCTCTGATCCTTGGGGAAAGGAAGACGCACGTCCGGCGAGTCCGCAGCGGCAGTGTGGAACGTTTCGGCCGTGTCGACGGAGCTGCTTTGGTCTGGGCAGACGACCAGATTGAGTGCTCGAGCGATCTTGCGCTTGCGGTTGTGGTTGTGGTTTTCATCGCTGCGTAGCTGGTCCGTGCTCGAAAGCATCTCGTCGCTGTCGCCGCCTGCAGGCGAGGCCGGCAGTGCTCGCCTCAAGTTCAGGGACAAGCTGCGTTTGCGCTGCAAAATTTCGTTGAGCTGCTCCTTTGAGCGCGTTGCTAGCGCAACCCGCATCTCCGTTAGGCTTCCTTCGTTCAGCTGCAATTAATTTTAACATCAACAACTCTGCTTTATTTTTTTATCTGTCTTTTATCTCATTAAGCATCTCTAGTTCTTCGAAAAATTAACTTATTTTTAAATACCCACGCTTGCTATTTCTTTCTGCTTCTCCGATAGATCCAACAATTCTTCGTCCATTTTGTCGAGTTTACTTTGCCGTTCGTTCAACGTTTTCATTTTACTTTCGAGTTCCAATTCCAAAGCCGCTATTTCTTTCTAAAAATGTTACAAACGCTACGTAAGGAATCGATGCCATATAGTTTTGTGTAAATAAAGCTTATACAGAAATATCTACTGACATTGTCGCTGATGTATCTCTTCACGTCTTCTGCCGACTTGTCTTCATTTAGACTTGACCAAGATTCCGGTAAACTGCCGTCACTTCCCGCGCCCTCGTCAGTCTGAAAAATAAAGAATATGAACCTTTCGATATACTTAGTATATGCTTAAGATATAAATAATTAATTGACGAAAATGTATTATAAAGTGAAGTTGGATCTGAATGAATAGAATGGATGAAGTGGGAGGTCCAAAAGGAATAATAATAGAAAAATAAATAAAAATAAAGCTTTATAGTTTTAACAAGAGTACATACTTTTCCTTCGAAGGTTTCAAGGTAAATTAAGTAAAAAAAGCATGTTACCGTAAGAAAATGATCGCCATTACCTGTTCAGAAGTACGGCGTAGTCGCTGTGTGCGATTCTGCACATTCATGAACTCTTGGAACTGTCGATGCTTGGACTGCAGAGTGGTGCGAAGAGAGGCGACTTCCCTACACAAACTTTCTACCTAGCCACACACACACACACCGATGCGTTAAATAAAAACTAAAACAGAACTCAAGATAAAAGGAAGTAGCTATAAGGGACCCTCAAAATAAAAATTATTTCTACGAAATACACCTCGATGCTTATTAAAAAATAACCCAGCAAATTAACGAATCTGTACATTTGCAAACATAAAACACCTACAAAAAAAAAAATTGCAATCTAACGACGGAATCTCCTTGGAATTTAAATCATTTCATTCAAGCATATTTAACGAACCATGCTCTAGTTTTTTACATGGAGAATAGCTTTATTATATTGTTATTTGTCAGACTATTAATTCAACATTATGCGATGATGCACTGTAAGTCACGTAGAAAAGAAATTATGAAATATTGTTTTTAAATAATCTATCCATAAAAGCTTTTTCTCCACGCACGCGCCTTGCGCAAAGTGTCGATGGGGGTTCTTTCAAGCTAATATAAACAATGAAAATAAATAATTTGATAAAACTGTTTCGTTAAACTTTTGGCGTCTTACCTGCAAAGACTTGCAATTAGTGTCCGACGCCTCGCCGCCGCATCCCTTTTATTTTCATTATATAATAGTATTTTGTCTTTTGAAAAATATTGTTCGTTTGTTCAAATAATATCTAATATTTAGTAGTTTTTGCAAAATAATAAAAGATAAAAGTTGAAAATTCGTATTACGATTAAATTCTTCTAAATAATGTGAATTAGACAATCAAGAACGGAGAGATAAAGAACATAAAACGTACAAGTATAAGTTAAATGAGTATAAACTGAGTTAATTTTTTGGGTTTGTTAATCGGAACTTAATCATAAATATTGAAAATATATGAGCAAGTTATTTCAGTTGAGTTTTTCAAGAAAAATTCCAAGAGTTAGAGTGATAATACATACATGTAAGTCATCTGTTACCGACTAAATAATTTTACATAAATGATTGTTTTAATTTTTGTCACTTCGATACGATTCATTAGCACAGTGAAGATTTTATTCAAGTCTTACCTTTATTCAAGAATTTTTCTTTTACGATCTTTCAATTACTTTTTCGAAACGATAAAACAAAAAAGATGTTCCATCTAGAAATTCTAAATATTTCAAAATAATGTAAAGAAGAGTTTATACTATTATTCAGCCAGTGAACAGGTGATTTTCACGCCCTGTTGATGCAGCAAACGATTAACATGTTAAAAACTACAATACAAAAGAAAAGAAACAATCCGGGTGATTATAAAAAGAAAAAACAATATAAGAACGTAGAAATTTTCAACCAAGACCAATTTTTATAGGAAAAAATTTATTAATATATAGAATATTTGTATATATATATATATATATATATATATATGTATAAATAATAATAGTCATTAATAATAATAGTAACAACATGTTTCTCTTCTCATATAACAAACCCATGAACATTTTCTACAAGACAATTACGTTCTATATTTACACGTCGTGTTTTTTAAAATCAGTATACAGTCAACTTGTTTGTTGTTTTATATATAATTAACATTCCTTGGAATTATAGCAATTATAGTGTCTCGCTCATATAAATCCGGCAGTATTATCATCTTCTCGAGCACACGGTAATGGCAGTTGTAGGCACATGGTTTCATTATAGTATAATTTTTTTTATTAAATATACTCTATTTGTAAAGCAGAAAACTTTTCTACAATACATTATTTCGATTCAGTTTCTTAAAAATTACAAAAATATATTATACTATCAATATTCTATCAGCAAAAAATGAGAAATTGTTTGTGTAAAAAAGTAGCACATATGCCAGATCATGCAAAATAACTATGTTAAACACTGTTAAATGCCTGTTTCTTTCTAAATGATTCTTTATTAAAAAAAATCAACGTAGTTAAAATTCAGAAATTGTATGTAATAAGATTTAAATAGACTGATTATTGCTCTTCTCTAATCACGTACTTAACAACAATAAAAATATTGCTTTTATATAAATTGGTCTATAAATATTTTTGAAAATAATGGCATAAAATATTTTAATAGCTCGAAATTCGTCGAGTTTGAGATTTCGAGCTTAAGTGATATGCGGTAAAGATTAAGGATGGAAGGGATCGATCCGGCTGAAATAGTCACATGTCGAGGGGGCAGACGTGCGAGTAAACGATAATATTGCCGGACAGACAGAAGAGTACCAGTAGGGCGAGTGCGACGAGGATCAGGTAAAACTGGTGCTTGATCGTAAGGTGTAATGGCTGGTCCGAGTGGTCACTTACTTGCGTCATCTCGTCGCGGCGCTTCCGCTCGAGGTGCTGGCGTCGCTGGCGCAGCTCGTGCAGCCTGGCCTCGAGCGCGGCGATCATCTCGGCCCACTCACGCCACTGGGCGCCCCACTCGCGTTCAAGCTCGCGCGTCGCCTCCTCCAAGGCCTCGCGGCGCGCGGACCAGCGCTCCTCGCGCTCCTCCTGCTCGCGCTTGAAGTTCTCGCGCTCGCGCAGTAGCGCAGCCTTCTGCTGCTCGAGCTCCTCGAGGGCACGCAGGTCTTCGCTTGAGTTCAGCAGATTGTCGCTCGAGCTCGAGGCGTGCAGGTCCGAGACGCTCCAGCTGAGTAACGAGAGCCGCGAGAGGTTCACCACCGTCGACTGGAGATTCCCGTTGCCAAGGCCGCCCTCTTTGCGCAGCTTCGCCGCCTCGGCCGGGTCGTTGTAGCGGAACATGTTGTTGCGGCCCAGCAGGATGATGCAGCCCTGCGAGAGCCGCGTTGGCCGATCTACCAGGGCAGTGTTGATCCAGCAGTGGGCCGAGAGCGGGTGTAACGTTGCCACGCCACCCTCCAACTCGACTACGCAATGCTCCGGCTCGACGTCCACGCCCGTCAGCACGATGTCCTGTTGAAAGCGTCGTTAACGCAAACATCATTATTACTAGTCCACGCTCCCCTTCTGAGCCATTAAAATAACATTAGTCTCTATATACTTTCATTTATTTACGCTTCCGCAATCATCAAGCAAACCTTCGACAGACATTCATTTTTCTAATTCGCTTCTCAAACTCACGCCCACCGATCATATTGCATGACTCGAGAAATTGTACTGTTTTTTATTTGAAAAATCGCGCTGGTCGTCGTAGTTTGTGGTACTTCTTTCATCGGACAACATCGCGAAACTTTCGAAAGTAACTGAATAATGTCTATTATAACAGAAATTCAAGAGAACCAATTATTTCAATCTTTTGCCTGCTGGTCTGCCATCATGGCGATTAAAATGTTGTGCATGATGCCTCTCATTGGGCGACAAAGATACCTAAAGAAAGTACGCTGTAGATATAAGATGTCCTCCTCGATATGTGTTAAGCACTGATAAGATTAAGATAATAAAGTATTATCCTTATTTTTAGATCTTTATGACTCCGGAGGACTGTAGTTTTTTAAATAAAATTATACCAAATTCGACAGTAGCCTACAACGATCCCGACGTTGAACGTCCACGCAGAGCATTTCTCAATGATCTCGAGAATATTTTACCCTGGTTTATTAGTACCAGTGTTTATCTGATGACTGAACCAGCACCGCAACTGGCCATCAATCTGATACGTGTCTTCGGTATCTGTCGCATCATCCACACGATTGTCTATGCTATAATCGTAGTTCCTCAACCCGCCAGAGTTTCAGCCTATCTTGTTGGATACTTCATTATTGGATTTCAGGCATTTTACACTTTATATTATTATGTTCGACACATTTAAATCTAATATTTTATTCAGTAATCTTGTAGCATCTACAGTACCTTTGAATAATTGAATGAAAAATTGTGAAAAATTAAAAATAAAATGGATAACAAACCTGCGTAATCGCTGCGTCTTCAGTACCGATAAGTGTTTTGCCCTCCTTAAGGTGGTACAAGGTGACTCCCGTACTTAACAAGTCGTCGTCTATGCCGACTAGATGTGGCATTTCTGAGTCAAGCACCACGCCTACACCACTTTTCCTAAGTCCAAGAGCACGTTGCTCTGAAAGGATCTTTTGGGTCTCCCGCCACTTTTCCGCCCATTCCTCAGTCAACACCTTTTCTTGTTCTTGTTTTTCGTGAATCTGCGCGAGTAATACTTGCGGCTTTTCCATACTCTGCAATATCATTTATCTTCTATTATTATTTCTTATTTATTTTTAATATATCCGAAACTTAATGTTTTAGAAGTAGAAAATTTTTTAATTTAACTTAATTTAATTTAAGTTAAGCAATAGTTTGTACTCTTTAACAAGATATTAACACTCTAATGAATTTTCAATTTCTAATAGTATTTAATTAATAAGAATAATAATAATGAGGCAAGCAGTATTTATTCGAGCCGTTACGCGCCTTGAACTCTAATAGCCTGACATAATACTCACGACGTCTTTGCCAATGAGTGACTTGAGATTCTGTATTTCCAATCTGAGCTCCCTGATAAGTTTGACGTTCGGGTCTTCGTTAATGGTTGGCTTGTTGATGATGTTCTTCGCCCGATTAGCGTACCTCAGAGTACTCAGAGTTTCACCGTAATTACAATCGGCTGGACTTATGGCAGCGATCATAATAGTTTTCGAATTACCACCGAGAGAATCTTTAAGAAGCCAAGTTAGTACACTATCGCGATATGGGATGAAAATATTGCGCTTCGAATTAGGTGTGTCATTAAAAGAGCTCAGTTCAGCGAGGGCGGAGATCACCGATCCAAGCGTTACCAGTGATTTGTTTATGTGCGCACCTTCTTTCAAACGCTGACCCGTGGCACCTGTGGCATTAGCTCGCTCGCTGCCATTAAATGGAAAAAGAGAAAAAATTAACATTTTATTTTCATAATTAACTGTAGTATAAGGCAGGTTGAATTTACCTGCCAGCCAAGTCAACTAGATGCACCTTGGACACAGTCTCAGATGGCATGTTATTTTCGTTAAAACCGGCTTGTACGAAAGTCATCGTAAAAATTGCATGACTTCGACTACTAACATCGTTCATGTTTGTGCTGGCTGTAGTTCTGTGCGTGTTTCCTCTAACCATGCATTCCTGTAAAGCAAAAACCGAACTGAGTTTTTCTTTAAAGGATTTAATTGATTTTTCCCATTACCTGAATATCTGTGTAATCGTAGACTAGGTGGCTCGACAAATCCTGCACATAAGGACCTCGCTTTGGATGCTCCCTGACCCTGAGCGAATGCTGATCGGCTCTTAACAAATCCCGCACCCTCTCATTGTGTATTTCTAAGAATGAAACTTCTGTTCTGTAGGATGCGCCGCTTTCCTTACCCGCAGCCATTCGTGCGAATAGTGTCTTGCAAATTCGCGGTATTAAGCCCTGAGATTCCTTCGAGTTAAAGTATTTCATCAATTGATATAAGCTCTAGCTCGCAAAAACTTTAAAATCTTGCGTAACTTACTGGCGATCCCATCATTGTAAACGTCTTTCCGGAACCCGTTTGACCGTAAGCGAACACGCAGGCATTGTATCCTTCAAAGGCACTTTCAACAACTTCCGTTCCAAGATCATAAAACACCTGTAATAATGGATGAGTTACTATAGCTATAGTTTATACTATACCGTTTTCTACTAATTCGTTTTATTCATATAATTCTATTCACGCAGACAACTTGTAGATTCGACGAATCGATGCTTTCGGCGATTTCATTTATATTCCGACAACGCCTATGTTCCTTACTGAGATTACGGTAAAAAGCTGCTTGATATTATACCTATGAGGCTTTTCAATTGAAGAAATATGTACCGAGTAACGGAATCGGCTGCTAACTGGAAATAATAGGTACTGACCTCCTCTTGTGACGCAAAATTCTCATCGGCATCATCGAAAGACCAGTAAGAATGATCGAAGGTGAAATCCTTGTACTCCCTGTCGATATCCCTGTTAGCGCTGCTCGGAGTCTGTAAAGGACAGAAAGCCAATTATCGAGATTGAAAGATGAATTTTTTCGAGCATCCAACCCACGCGCGCCACCTCTATATGACTTTAACTACTATACTATGCAGTTGAATCATATGCGTGATGTCACAAGTTACGTCTCATCGTCCTGCCATAATAGGAAGCTTCCCGATGAATGAAGCTAGACGCTTGGATAAATGGTGCATACTTTTTCATGCGGAGAAAGTTGATTTCAGTGCTCCTAGACACAGGATTTTTCAATTTGTGTAAAAGAAAAAGAGTTTATCTAGACGTAGGAAGAGTCGCCGGTGCGGCATAAGATGCTCCTAATTACGGCTTGGCAGACTTTTTACTTAAGTAGCAATCGATCGTATGCACGCGATGCTTTAAGACGGGCACGTGCCTTAATTGGAATTATAAATCTAACAAGAGGACGTTTTTCCATCAGATGATGACGTGTTTTATTCCTCGTTTTACTTTCTTTTAAAGCTACACAAGCTCTAACTTACGTTTAAGGTCGCGAAATTTCAAGCTGAAAAATAGGATGGTCATGACTAAAAAGCAGTGATCAGGGCACAAAAAAACAAGCGGGAAGTAGAGTAAAGCAGGTCGAACGTCACGCTTGCTAGCGTCAATCCGTGGAAATAAACGTTTTCTGGTTTCATTCTTTATTCTTATTTCTTACATTAGACCTTTATCAAGAACTATAAAGAAAAAAGCGAGTAGCTTTTATGTAAGTTGAGAAAATTTAGGCAAACCTTGGCGAGAGCTAACGGGAGCTAGTGGGAGGCTAACCTATCGAAAAAATGTCCCCAGGGTTTTTTTTTTTTTAATAGGACTAGCTCTACAACTCTTAACCTATCTTGCAACATTACCTTTGTATTGTAGATCCGAGTCCGTTTGCCCTCCATCTGGACGACCAACTTTGCGTTCATCGCCAGCTCCCTGCAAAGACAGAGGTTTCTGTTAAATATCTATATTAAAGAAGTGGTAAAAAGCTTGCGATTAAACGTCAACTTGTATAATTAGAAGAATAAATGAAGAAATTGTGAGGAATTGTTAAGAGAACAAATAATTTACGTAAGATTTATGAGCGTATAAACTGTTAGATCCATTAAAATTCCGCTTTTTTGCCCGCGGATGAAGGCAACGCAACTTTAAGCTGCAGCTTTTAAGTGCGCGAAAAGTTAGTGACAAAGTGGCGTGCCTCTTGTTGAAAAAATTAAAGCCACGATTGGGGATGAAAACTAACGCACTTAACGCCTATACTTATGAGCCGCGACGAATTGAGACTCTATAGTAACGAGCTGTATATCCGTGACATTCTCCGCTCACGCAGTTGCGTCCGTACGAGTATGTTATTTCTGATGGTATACAATATACATTCGTTCCTTTCCTCGCATTAATGAAATAAGACAATTGACCATGCCGACGAGAAACCTTCTCTTTTATTCGAGATAGACGAATCGTGCACTAAGTGGAATTGACGGACAGCAGGTGATCCGAGCTGCTACAGCTGATAGCTTTCCATTTTTTTCATTCAACTCGTACCTAACGCATCATAACAAAACTAGATATAGTTCAGTAAAAATTACTATACTTTAGTAGAAAATTTACTGAAAACTTATGAAACTTTATTTTCAGAAACTAATTTTTCTCCATGTACCTTACATTCAATGGTTATTAGGAAGTATTTTTTTTAATAATTGTATAAGAAGCCACGATTTAAGTGCCTGTATATACTTTAGTCACGCTCGAGATTTCATGAAGCTAATTATTGAAATTCCAGGTATTCACTTTTTACAGTTTCTTCCTTTCTCCCTACGTAACAAGACTTTGAAATCAAGGTATCGATGTGTAAAGAGTTTTTTTGAGCAAGGTCTTTTTACAAATCGATTTTTCAGTTTCCGCGATCCGTTAGGTAATTTTCCCAAATGACTCACACTCGTGTAGGCATCAATGGTCAAAGTAGCGTTAAAGAGTAATTACTAATTAAGTAGTCGAAGAGGGAAGGAAAAGCTTTTGAATGAACGTCTAGATCATTGAGCCGCATTGTAAGCAGTAGAGCAGCAGTGTATAAACAAACAAGATGCAGATGCGACGCAGGCATCATCACGTGTATAAAAAAAAACTGCACGCACGATTCAGAGAGGCAGCGGAGCCAGCAGCAGGGAGCTGAGAACGGGGGAGGGGGAACTCAAACAAGTCAGAATCGGAGATTTGGATAATAGAAAGATAAACCTTTTGTTGAAGGGTCGGACCCTGACAGCCACTTTGACCGAAGCCATGACTGTGGTCGGGTTCCTAGCACTTCCGGAAACAGAGAGGCAAGAGACTCCTAGGCGAGGCGCCTCTCGCCGATCCTCCGCTGTTTCTCGGTAAGAGCACCAACCGTTGGGGGCTCCTCAGCCATCGCCGTTGCTGCTTGTCTCTTCGCTGTCGCGCCAAAACGCATGTTCCGTTCCACTGTCGAAGACGTGAGCACACGCACACACACTGCTGCAGTAGACGTATGTTTTTGACAAAGCGAAAGAATCGTACGTTCGATGCGGCCAACAATTACAGCGCCAAGCGAGTCGCGCGGGACTGCGAGCAATGCGCGCGTGCGAGCTCACAGCGACTACTGACGGCGGCGACAGTCAGCGTCGAGAGGAAAAGTCCCGAGCCGCGCATGCGTATTGTCTCACAGTTGCCTCTCATCTCGCCAGCTCGTTCGCTCGCTTCTCTCCGCTTTATGCTGCTTACTTGGCAGAAACTTCTTCCAGGTGTTTAAGCAATTGCTCCAAAAACGACCTCGTTCATTCACGAAGGAATCTGGAAAAAAGAATTATTTCGATTTTAATTAATTGAAAATGAAAACTAGAGAGAGAAAGAAAGTGTTTTTTTAGAGTGGTAGAAGAATAAAGTAAGGTGTTGTCGAAGAAAAAAATTCGCTATCGACGCCCATTATTATATGCAAGCGAGAACTGCTGACGCGCAAAACTGCAATGGTAGACACATCGACACGCTTCCTTTTGTCTCTAAACGCCGGTTATTGACTCCGCTCGTTCTGCAAGGCTTATTCGACGTTCCGTATCGTTTGGTTGTTCGCTAGGAAGAGTGAGTGCCCGCGCTCACTGCTTTTCCCTGTAATATTTACTCCAGACTCTTGTCTTCCGTCGCTAATATTTATCGCTTCCTTTATTTCATTGAAAAATCGTTTAAACTTAATTATTTCGTGGGAAGAGGCGTCCGATTGGTAAAAAGTATCTGTAAACAAGATGAGGTTTTGGGTCCAGAGCTAATTTTACTCGGAGCCACCTACACAACTGAGCCGTTGGCTGTTGCACGCAGAATTTTGCGGTTACGCGCAGGTAATTACAGGGTTGTGCGCGGTAACAAGCGCTGACACGAGCGCGATTCAATTACAAATCGATGATTTCTTGGTTCTTGCACCCTGGTTTTAAACTAACCTATATTCACTTAATGGTAGACTCGCCTTTTAGCTCTTGTTTAGAAAAATGCTTTATACTTAATACATATACAACAAGTGTTGGCATAAAAATCCCGTTACCGCAATAATGCACTTGATCGGGTTTGTTATCGTCGTCTCGGTGTTATTTTTGTCTCCCTTCGTCTCCATCTGCATGGCTTCCTTGTTTTCCGACGCACCTTTTTTTGATACAACACTACAAGATCGAGCCTATATATAACTGAAAATAAAAAGAGGGAGATATCGAAAGAGAGAATTGTAAAATAGATGAGCAATGCTGCAACAGGTGGCTATGGATTTTTATGATGATCTTTGTGAGCTTTGTTGGCGAACGCAGCCAAAATGAAGGGCCAAATTAATAATAGGTGAGCTGGCGGTCAGTCGAGTGAGAGAGAGAGGAAAGAGGTAAGGAAAGTGTGTCAAACATAGAGAAAGAAAATAAGCCACGCAATACCCAGATCTTATACTCAGCCAGCTGATACGTTATATTTAAGTATATAGAGCTTAGCTTTTAGCGACGGCTTTCGTAAACTCCCAGGTAAATTTTAACGCGACTTGGCGTTAAAAAGAATAGAAAAGAAACGCAAAAGCAAAGAAAGTGTGCACATTGTGTGAAAGGACAATACATATAGAGTTTTAAGAGTATTAAACAGAAATTCAAGTAGGTAATGTACCTACAAACTCGTAAGTGATATATCTCCCTCTCCTATATATACAATTACAGTTCTTCAAGTAGGTATATAACTTCGGGGGATTGCACCTTCTCTTTCAACTCCTTGCCGCGCCGCGCCCAACTATAACAATATCTTATGTTAATTTATGTAGCTTGAACGATTTAGCTCTTTTTATGCCAGACCCTCTGCCTATAATTTTTCAAATCATTTTCATTCTATTTCCGGTATGTTTTTTTCTAATAAATTTTCAATTTCAATTGCAAAATTTAATTTCAAACTTACACCTGTATGAATTGTATGTTTATGAATAATTTCTTACTATCTAAACAAAAGGAAACTTTCAATTTTAAATACAGTAAGTAAAATCAAAGCAAAGTAGATGACTTTATACATAATGATGTGAATGAAACTAATGATTTTTCCGTCCTTAATTTTATTAAAATCCTAATAGATCTTAATAGACTTTATACATACATACATACATACATACATACACACACACACACACACACACACACACACGCGCGCGCGCATATATATATATATATATATATACACAAAGAAAAATATAGATCCTTCATGTCCGATAAGAAGTATAGTTCTATCCAGCACTTTTGCGTAACTATAGTGCTATGAAACGAAATCGGCAATTTTTTGCACGTGCGGAATTCGTTATCGATCGCCGATTTTTCGAACGAAAAATAAGTTGCATGAAAGATCGGATCTACTTTTATTTCGAACATGGCCTATTGCTGAAAATTAATATTGACTATTATACCTATATATGTGAAAAAAATTAAGAAATATTCATGTATAATCATTTAAGTATAGAAAAAAAAAATTAATTAGAAAATACAATAGATGCACGTAGGTGCCAATATCAGGGTCACGTGTATGATTTGAGTCGTATATGTAAAGGCGAAACCTTGAAATGCAGTCATATGATATTTGCCAAGTGATTTATGTGGCCAATCGCCTTCTGATGATATACTACTTACATATATCGAGCTGCTGATGCTGTTTTTACAAATACCTTTCATTTCTCTTGTCTCTTAATAATTAAGCTAAAAAATGTTTTGAAATAAGCTACTGTGAAAATCTATGTACCTCCATTTCTAATTATGATATACGCGCACTTCCGCTTTTCGAAGAGCCAAATATGTATACGCATTAAACCGTTTGACGCGCGTCATCTTTGACACCGGAACTAAAGGCAGTTCCTATCGCCTATCCAACTGTCGACAATAACAATAGAATTTACAAAGCTTCCTCGAGGAGGAAGCAATTATAGAATTTTAAATAATTCAAATTTGATTTATTTTTATTAATTTGATTTTATTTTTTTAGAAAAATTCAGTAAAACAATAATAATAAATTCACCTTTTAGTAATAAGAATTAACATTTGGGCGGCAAATTGGTGCGAAATACAAACTTGACTAAGTGTATATTTTATAAAACATATACGTCTTAAACTCATTAAAAACTATATAACAATATTTTCATTCACGCTGTTAATAAAAAAATTACAGAAAAAGCTCCTATATAACAATGAACATTTTATCTCTTTTTTTGACGTACAACTTCCATTTCCAAATGGGTATAAGGACTAGATGATCGAGGAATCAGGAAACGGTTGCACATTATATATTAAATCTATTGAGAATATAAGTTAAGATGTATTATGGTTTTCCTTGATAAACTTAAATATCTTAGAATACCACAGTTTTCTATGATTCTTATAAATAATAATCAAAATATTTGTAAAATAATGTTTTTAGTAGATCCTGACATCTTTTGGATATTTCTAAAACTAAAAAGTATATTTATGCAATTATCCGATGATAAATTTTAGTCTTTTGTATAAAAAAATTCTAAAATCATGCTATAGTAAAAAATTACAAAATTTTGTTGTAACTTAAAAAGACCCTTGGTTGTAGAATTGCAATAAATTATATAATTTTTATGACAAAATAATAATGACTGTTAAATCGGTAAAAAGTTGAAGTAAATCTACCTTACCAGCACTCGCGCAAATATTGCAAAGGAATTTAGGAACGTTCTCTGTTCAGCTCTTTGGGGAAAAATAACAACATGCAATATACAAGAGTTTTATTATAATAATGAATCAGAAGATAGAGAAAGGGTAAAAGATGGAAATGAAAGGATGGAAATGTGGCTATATAGTGTTAGGTAGGTAATAGATTAATTGTTATTATAAAGCGAGGAGAAGTCGAGAGCGTGCGCCGTACATGAGCGGGAGAGTCGCTGCAGGGCTGCTGCGTCGAGCGCGCTCTTTGCCGGGCTCTGGCCGCAGCTCCAGTCTCCAGCAACAGCAGGCCGAAGGCATCAGTCGGGTGGCAACCTTCGGGCTCGCTGCTCTGCGCTGCCTGCCTTGCGTCGCTGCCCAACAGGATACGCTGCTGCTCCCGCTGCTTTCTCTCTCTCTCTCTCTCTCTCTATCAAAGTGTGCGTGCGCGCGTGGAAAGGTGCTCAGCGACGCCCCTGAGCCTCGACAGCTACCCCCGTGCGCGCGTTCGACATGGCGCTCTGAACATGTGTTCCTGCTGTTGCTGTTCCTGCTATTCGTGCTGCTGCTGCTGCTGCTGCTCCTGTTCCTGCTCTTGATTTCGATCTCGACTCTGGTGCTATTCTGTTATGTGCCGGCGCGTCTGCCGTTGACGAGGAGCAGGATAATTCCCGCCTATTCCCGTCATCATGGTCGCAAAACAATTCACCCAGGGTGAGTTTAATTTATTTTCCTCAACTACTCACAGCTGCGATTGTTTACTCTCTGACCTGTCAAAAAAGCCAAGAGGGGAACGGCCATCCCTCTAGCCTGATCGCGCATGCGGCTACTTTAAAGAAATAGCAATTTTTCCAGACGTTGGGGGCGTCTCTCGCAAGACGGGCTCATTAAACAATAACTGCTTCACTTGCGACGTGATACGATTAAGCTCTTCCTACCGTGGACGCGCTCGGCTAAATTCGAAAAGGCGGCAATTCTCGTTTCGGTTGTAGCAGACATTGAACCCGTGGCATTCGTCGTCCTTTCTGCGTACATGTAATATAATAGTGCACTTTAATCTTGTGCTTTGTATCTGGTTATAAGTAAGCTTCCTTTTTTTTGCTGTTGCTGGCCCAACACAACCCAGACCTTTCATTCTCTTTTCATTTCTTTTGCAATTTTAATCCCCGAGGGTGATCTAGGTACTTAAGATCGTTCCGAACGTCTGTTTTTCGGATTTCGCGAATTCACCTGCTAGGTATACTCTTTCAAATAAGTTTTTTATTTTAGCAAATATTTATTTTATTTTCTAATAAAATAATAAATTACAGCGAGACCATCAGAAGCAACTAGTTCTATCCAGGTATTAACGTTCTGAATAAAGTAGGCACTGCCGATTAAGCTGTCCAGATTCTAATAGACTAGCAATTTTTAATCGGAAAATTGATGAAAATGATGAAAATGATTAGTTAAATTGGCGTAGATAGTAGGAAAATGTGCATACGATAGAGCTTTGCTTCCATCACATGTACATATAAAGCTCCGAGTTGAGCTTCGACATTGCAAAAGTGTATTATCGTGGATGGAGAAGCTAGCTAGACAGCTAGCTGACAGCTAGCTATCCGTTAAACGAGATTTAATGAGAAAATTGGACAGGGGCGGGCTTGCACTTTTCCAGAAAGAATTCGGCTCGCCTCACGCGTAATTACTATTAGATTCCTCGAAATGCTTAAGGGAAACGAAAGTGTCGCGTAGTTTTTGTTAGACGCGAGGTGCACGCGAGCGGAGGGGGGAAGAGCGATCCCGTTTTCATTCATCCATGTCGGCTGACTCATGCGACAGACGCGTCCGAGCCAGCTATCTGTACTTACGGATTTCCCAAAGCAATTCGATTGCCAGATTCTCTTCCTTCCTCTTTTCATTTTCATTCTCAGTCAGTGACTAAGTCAGAGAGTCATAAGAGAGAGGCCTTCGCGGGCCTTGGAGTTTTCTTCCAAGTAAAACTTTATTTAAATATATAGAGTTTCTTCGTTTGGTCGCTCATGTAATATTCATGCTTGCCAAATTTATGGACTGCGACTGAGGATGAGGATAGGCCGATTAAATTAATTCTCTTATTCTTTCCTATTAAAGACACTGGCTACTTTGAAAGTTTGTACGAAGAGGGTTGCAGCCTTGGCATTTATGACAGGTGGGAGCGAGTAGGAGCTCCTACTCCGCGTCATCCGGCGGATACACATAAGGATCGTGGAATTTTCGCCTTAATAACTTCCCGTCGCACGCATTCGCCGTGTGAGAAGCCGCAACTTTTCTCTTCTCTTCGCAGCTAATTTTACCTTATTTTTCAGACAAAGACTTGTAGCATTCCTTCAGAACTACTTCAACAATTCATCATTTAATTAATCATGTCGAGCGAATAATATTATATAGGCTAGAAGATCGACGTACCTTAGGATGGATAGGACGCTCAGGCTTTACGCTCACACATCTATCAGGCTGTTGTCATAAAAACTGGGTCGCTTAATCTTGCGCGCGCAAAACCTTACCTATATACCAGAATGGCTGACCGATTCAACTCAATTCAAATATATTATATTACTAACTTGAATTTTATCTCTTGCAACGATATAAGAATCGTTTAAAAAGAGAAAAACCTTGGTTAGTAATAGTAAACAACTTACCCTTTTACTTGATGCATGTATCTGCAATTGTTCAATTCAATTCAATTAAAAAAAAATAGCCGCGAATTTTATCATTGAAAATGAAATTGGCTAGGTACACGTACAGAAACAGTGGTTCACCCAACTATTTTCAAAGGGAAATTTTCTTTATGTTTCGTTTGGAGCGAGATATTTTGCCGAATCAATACCGACCTTGCAAACGCATCCAATTTCAAATAGGCCTGCACGTTCCCGAGCCGACTATCAACTTGATTTTTAAGCTTTTGAAAAAGACGACTAATATTATTAATCGAATCGTCGCCTCGGTTAATGGCTCCTTGAATGCAGTTCAATGTTTATGGGGGATCCGAGCGAGCGAGTACCTGTTTAGTCCTCTACTGCGGCAGCCCGCAAGAGCAGCGTGGCTCGCGTGTATTCTCTCTCTTTCTCTCTCTTTTCTACAGGCGAGTGCTTGCTTTTTTCCTGCTCTTTCTTTCTTTTCTCGAGTGGCACTTGGCTCCCCTTTCTCTTTCACCCTCGGGCATGCTATAATTCTTCACACTTTTGTGCTTATCTCACAAAAATTCCGAAAATTAACGCTGATTTTTCGATGAAAGTGGAAAAACGAGGACAAAATGCGAAAAATAAGCAGAGTTAATATTTTGTTGCTGCTTGATTGCGGGATTCTGCGGGAAACGGATGTTGCGTCGACCTTAAGGTGATAAGCACCGCGATGATAAACAATATATTATATTAAAGTTTGGACTCGAGTTTTTTGCGCAGGCCGCGTCGCAGGCAGATGCTGAATTAGCCTGCACCTGCAGTAATCAGCTGCTGTCCAGCTGGCTTTACATGCACCGGCCCGATGAACTTTATTATTTTGCAAACTTCTAATCAAAGAAATTCTTTTCTTCCTTGCAGGCTGTAGCCCAGAGTTCGGAGTGCCGGATATGACGGTGATCAGCGACATCGACGAGACTGGCATCAACCGCAATCTTCAAATTCGCTACAGTCGAGATGAGATTTACGTATCCTTTGAATGGCTAAAAATAAAGCGCATCGTCTCTTTGACCTGCTTACCCGCTTTATATCGCCTCATGCGCAAAAGAGAAGCTCGCTTTAAAAATACAAGCGCAATACGAGGCCTGCTTAAAAAAGCTACTTATCGCTTAGCTAAACAGAGTTGAGCTGCCGATTTGCATCCGCATTTTTCGCATTATTTTAATGCAGCTCGGAAGGAGCCGTAGATGAAATGCAGACAGGCAGGCAGGCAGGCAGGGGTGGGGCGTTGCTCCCGGGTGTTGGTTCCGTTGCCTTGGCGACAGCCCTTAGTCAGCTGGTTCGTCGAACCATTCGCAGCCAAGGATTGAACCCATTGGCAAAAGGAAAACATTCATTGGCTTTCATTTTCTTAATAAACATTTTCAATTTAGCTTTCCGAAATCGTGTGCATATTACCCCCCCCCCC